>JAQPPZ010009038.1:0-19704 GCA_028583015.1 Wollemia nobilis | reverse complement strand
TTATACATACATATATATATAGATATAGATATATACATCTATATATACATGAGTTTTTCTATTATTATCATATGTTTTTTGTAGACACCAAAACAACACCAATCCGATTATGTGACAACAAGCACCGATCGCATTGACACACACAGCCCCTAGGGCAGCCCCCGAGAGGTTAAACAGTGGTCCTAACCACTCCCACAAGTAGTTTGGAAGGTCAAAGGTCAATTTGGCACCTTTTTGGCACTTTGCTCCCTACTCGTCCCACCCTGGGATGATTACAAACTGGTATTCGTCCCACCCAGGGATGATTATCAGCATTCGCCCTAGGGTGAGGCGAATAGCAGGTTTGACTGGAAAAAATTCAAACCTCGACAGGTCCGCCAGTTAACTGCAGCTTCAGGCCATGCAATTGCGAGGAACGACTTCAAATCAAGGAGAGAGACTTCAGTCATGCATGTCTTTGATTTTGGAGGCCTCATGCAAGGAGACTCTAAATCAGGGAATAATATTTTCTCTCAAAATAGGACAAGCAACTCAAGTGGCGCCCTCGCATGCGCATTCAAAGAGAGAGACCCTAGGTCTATAAATTGGTGAGTCTTCTCACCCAAAAAGAGAATAGAGAGGAGCATTTTGAGCAATGAAGTGCTGCCATTTTACATCCTCACACATACCTTTTGATTTGTGCCTTTCACATCCTTGATCTCTTTTGGAGGGAGGTTATTGGGTGATTATTGGAAGCGCAAATCCGGACCCAAACCCAAACATTTGGCCACAATATCCCACCAAATTTTCTGACAACACCCCATAAGAGGTTTTGGACCCATCCCAAGTGGATTGGTGCTGAAACAGAGTCCCAAACGGTGGGCGTCCTGCCCCGGGCGCCCCCAAACTATCGTAGTCCTAATCGCCCCGCCCGGAGTGATTAGAAATATGTGGTAGATTTCCTTTATTTTATTTTTGCATCTGATTCTATATTGCTTAGATAGGTTGTCATTTAAATTTCACATCGTTTTGAGCATTTTTTATCATGTTTTTATCATTTCCCGCCTTTACTAACATGCAGGTAGCATCATCAAATTCCTGGTGATAGAGGCCAAATTGGGAAAATATGACCTTCTGGGTCTTCCCAAAATACCCCCAATTAGCTAACCCCAACTTTGTAGGTGATTTGGAGCTTCCCGGATGTGACATTTGGGACTATGCTTTTTGACACTTTGTTGTAGGTCTATTCGTCCCGCCCCGGAGCGAATACAAATATGTGGTGAATTTTTTGACTGTTCCATTTGTAGTGTCTTCCTGGTGATGTTTTGATGCCCCTATCAAGTTTTTAGTTCATTTGGATCTATTTCAGTTATCATTTTATTTATATTTTGCATGTGCTAATTGAAGGCGTGGGGATTGCATGTTTCATTTTATCTACAGGTGCTACTGACTATTTTCTATTTCTTTGAATGTAGGATCTCGACATTAGAGGAGTAGCAAGGATTCAAGACTCATCAATGCAAGTGGCGGTGATGTTTGGTCCACCCATTTTACATGTGGGCACGCGGAAGAAGGAATAGCATCCATGGGTGTAACAAGAACATATTTAACGCTCCTAGCCCCTAAAAATGGAGGAGATGAATTGTAACTGAGTTCTAAAACATATTAATAAAAAGGGTTGTCTTCCATATTGGCTTTTTATTTGGTTTCGATTCGTTTATGCCTCTTTCCTTTCATGCACTTTCAATTCATAGGATTTAGCGTTATCTTTTGTTTCATTTGCATCGCATCTTGGCTTTTCCTTTTTGTTTCCGTATCCTCATGCTTTCAGTGGTGATCATGGTGGGACCTCTGTCCCTTGATTTTAAGATTAAATTTTTGATCAAAAGTTGCTTGTTTTTGCTTGCAGGTACCAAGTTTTCAAACGTTGGACTGTTGTTCGTTCCAGTCTGTGACGAGTACAGAGCTGGAATTCGTCTTACCCAGGGACGAATGGGCATTCGCCCCACCCTATGATGAATACAGTTCTATTATTCATTTCACCCAGGGATGAATAGCTCTCTATGCAATTTTAGGGCAGAAATTCAGAGACATCCGATTTGGGCAGAGAAGAGGTAGGGGTCCTAAACACCTTCTGTCATTTTTTGCTTTCTGTTTTCTTTTCTGGTTATTTGCTTGCATAGGAGAGTTTGAATGCTTGTTTTCTTCATTTATGCAAATTAAAAAGAACCCCACACACCACGTGGTAATTTAAAACAACAAGGAGTTGGTCGTAAAACCCCAACCCTTGAGCAAGACCAACGGTGGATTTCATCACCACCTTGGCTTGAAATATTGCATACATAACCCCGATCGTGACTGTTGCTAGACGTAAATCCTGATGAAAGCTGACCAAGTGTAGCTGGGGTGATTCCCAGTGCATGAGGATAAGTCTTCTATGGTAGGTGTCATAAACAGAGTGATTCCCCTTCCGTACCGCCTATGTTCCACGTACCATCTGCTCTCACGTACCAATAGTTTCCCTCACGTAAGGGCGGGTATATAGAGAGGTTGGTATATCGGCCTGGCAATGGTATATCGAAGGGGCGACCATTTTTGGGAGTCATAAGAGCCATCATATTGC
The DNA here is from genome assembly GCA_028583015.1 of Wollemia nobilis. Taxonomy (NCBI): domain Eukaryota; kingdom Viridiplantae; phylum Streptophyta; class Pinopsida; order Araucariales; family Araucariaceae; genus Wollemia; species Wollemia nobilis. Next base: position 17,102 of record JAQPPZ010009038.1, on the reverse strand, counting down.
ATTTAAATGTTCTTTACAAAAGCTTTCAAAACAAAAATCAAAACACACTAAACCAGATTTAGGGCACACTTTTAATCTTTAAACGAGATAATCATTGCTTTGATTGTGTGTTTCCTTTCTATTTAGTGTAGCATAAGAAATCCTAAAAAGAGATAAAAATCTACACATCTTGTAGGAAAACATCACCATGGTGTACACCCGTAGCCGAGCCCAATCACGGGCAGGAGCTGCAGAGAGTGCACAAAGGGGGACAAGTCACCTCCGATATAGTCCTGAGGACTTGGTCATCCCGCCTTGGCGGCTCGACACACAAGATAGTCCACATCATGCCATTACAGAATAGGACTATAGAGGCACCTCTTTGAGGGGCACCCCCACTCAGCATAGATCCTTTCAAGAGGAGGACCTACACGTGGCACTCAACATAGACAGGAGGCCTCCCTTAGATGCTCGTTATGAGTGGCCTAGTGATGAAGCGCTAGAGCAACATAGGGTCCATAAGGAGGGGCCACATGATTTCATCATCCCTCCTTTACCCCTTATTACTGTTAGAAACACTAGACAAAATCCAGAGCACAAGGCTCTCCAGATAGGGCAAGCCAATTCTGCCCCCCCTTTCACACATACGAAAGGGAGTACGAGGAAGACCACTACATTCCTCAAGAGCAATACACAATGTGGGAGCAATGCACCTCCGCACCTGCTATGTATCAAGATCACCCATTGAGGCCAGAGCCTCGGGTGAATGCCGCTAACCTCGATAGAGGAAAGCAACCCATAGGGATCTCGGATCACCATGACCGAGATAGACATGTAGGAGAGGCATCTAGGCTTCCTAAACATAAGACGATGGAACAAATTGACTTGGAATTTGCCAAACATGCCACCCGCCAAGCACAAATCATGCAGCTCAGGCAAGATCAACAATAGTTAGAGCATCTGTATCACCTTAGCAAAGAGCGCATTCAATGTCAGATAGCCGAATTGCTTCATAACACTGTGCCTGAGAAGGTCCCAACCCCTCGTGCACATAAAGTAGAAGTGTATGAGAGGCACAACCCCTTGGTGCGAGATAGGTCTCCGTGACCTTACCAAGTGCTGCCTCCGAGACCTCCTAGACCTGAGCGGGAGGCCACTCCTAGGAACAATGATGGGCACCCTCCGTGGGCACCCACCCATGTTTATAGGTCTCATCCAGGAACTCCTCAAGAAGCCTATGAGGAGTATGAGCAAGAAGAAGAGTGGGCTAAAATGCCCTACCAAGGTGGAGGGGCTGCTATCCGGCTACCCCTCCATAGGCCTCAAGTTTCCCACAACCCACAATGGGAGCAAACTAAGGAGGAAGAGATCAAATCTTTCGATGCATATAAAGCGCTGCTAGAGCGCTTAGAGTCTATGGAGACCAAGACTTCTGGGCCCCAAAAGCCCACTTTACGCCAACTCCGTAGTCACCCTGTGCATCCATCAGTGTCGACACCCCCATACCCTGAACACTTTAAACTGCCCTAGTTGGCACTCTTTAGAGGAGAGGAGGATGCCCAAGAGCACGTGACTAGATTCTTGAGCCAATGCTTTGGCATTCAGGACAATGATGCTTTGTTGCTAAGAACATTTATAACCACATTCGTAGGCCCTACCTCGGATTGGTTCACTCAATTGCCAAAACATAGCATCAGTAACTTGGATCAGCTAGTGGACGCGTTCCTCGAATGCTTCACCTTCAACACCAAGAAAAAGGCATCACTAAGTGACCTAGCTAGCCTCAGGCAGTATGAGGAAGAAACCATGGCGGCATATGGGAACCGATGGAGGACGTTGCTTTCAAAGCTGCCCTACCTCCCTCCCATGTCCGACCTGACCCAAATGTTCTCAAAGAGCTATTTGAGATCGATCTCCATGCTATTGCAGCTGCAGCAATATGCCACTTTAGAGGAAGCTCTGGCGCAAGCCAGAATCATTGAGGAGATCAAGATACAGGATGGCGAGATTGCCAAGCCAAAGAAGAAAGAATGGTCTAAGAACACCAAAATAGGGACCACACAACAGAAACCCATTGCGGTCAATCAGGTTGCTATAAACGTCCCTAAGCCTACACAAGCAACACAGCCCCAAAAGGCTAACTATCAGGCGGTGCCTCTTAACAATTATGATAGAGAAAATCAGAGGCAAGAACAAAATCAGTAGCGTCACCCTAGGCGACAATTCACACCTTACACAGAGTCCAGGGACTCCTTGTTTGACCACTTGTCGATGGCAAACTTGATCAACCTACCCGAGATTCAAACCATAGACCCCAATGCACCAAAGCCTAAGGGGTATAGGGAGGACTTGTACTGTAGGTTCCACAGATGGAAGGGACATGACCTTAATGCATGTTGGAAGTTTAAAGGCTTGGTGCAAGACCTAATCGACAACAAGACGTTGGCGGTGGACAACCCCGTAGCACCAAACAACCAATAGATGGGAGTCTTCAGAGACCCCCTGCCTGCCCATGATGCGTAGGCAAAACCCCTTCAAGTCAATGAGGTGACATAGAATTGCCCCATGCAGGGGTATGTAGGGATGATAAGCATAGTGACTAGGAACAAGAGGTACCCAGGAGCTGCCCCCGTGGCAGCCACAAGAGAGGTTCCATCGACGTCACAACCTCAACAGCACCCTACGCAACCTCCCCCGCCTAGACCAGTGGCCACGATTCGGACTAGACTTACCCAAAGTCTAAGGACCACGTCGGCTAGGCTCTCCATATACGAGCTCATTCAACAATCAGCGCCCCATCGAGAGGCTCTAATGGAGATATTAAAAGCCATCGAGCTGCAGCCCCATGAAGCAAACTCTTTCAACAACTTTGTGGGACATGTAAAACAATGTACAGAACCAGTCATCACCTTTAGAGAAGATGAATTGAAATCGGTGATTGGTGATGTGGCGGATCCACCCCTGCACGTCATTGCATGGGTCAACGAGATTCCGTATAAGAGGGTGTTGGTGGACACTGGCTCATCCAGTAATATAATTACAACAGCAGCATTGAAACATCTGAAGTTGTCGGCATCTCACATCGTGGCCTCCACCTATACTCTTCGAGCATTCAATGATGCGATATGCTCGATGGTTGGCACAATTGTCCTACCCATCCAAGTGGGACAAAAGACTATTCATACATTGTGCCACATCTTGGAAGGTGAGATGGCCTATAATATCTTGTTGGGCGGCCTTGGATCAGGGACATGAAGTGTGTCCCTTCAATAGCTCATCGGTGCCTAAAGTATACATTTGAAGGATAGGTGCATGTAGTCCCGATAGACTTAGAGCCCTTCAAGTACTGCAATACGGTGCAATTCATGCCGCAATCGACCCTTCCATCAACACATTTGGATTTTTAGTTGAATCCATCTAACCAGGGTCCGATTCCACATGCATCCCCATTGACAAGTCCATCAAATCCCCAGTCGGGTCCATCTTCCTCATCTGGTCCTTCACCAACGATGCCACCTACGGTGGCCACACCAAAGGACAAGGGAAAGAAACCCCTAGAAGAGGAACCACCCCTAGTCTCAACCATCTCTACCGAAGAGATGCCTAGCCGAATGGAAGTCGAGATGCCTAGTTCACCCTACATGGAGTGGACTCAGGAAGAACTCCCATTCGCTCCCCCTCAACCGCCAATGATCACCGTTGAGATGGCCAACACGGGCCTAGGGGAGTATCTAGTGCGAAACATTGTAGCAACACCCACACTTGAGTCCATGCAGGACATGGGGAGACCTCGACTCCCCATCGGCTCTGTGGTTCCTCTAGGCTACCCACCCAATCAGACAAACTTTGTTTATGGGGGCCTGGATAATGGCATTGAACCTTACATGCAAGAAGACGAAGATGAAGAGCCCTTTGCTGAGGACGTCAACTATTTGTCCAACCCAGATTTTGCTTTGAGATATCTTGGCCAATGTAATTGGCATGGATATGGGTTGGGCAGGTATGAGCAAGGAGTGCGTGTTCTTTGCCAACCAAGATATCAAATGTCGTATGACAAGTCAGGAGTAGGGTTCAACCACCCCTTGCCCCTGGACATCTTGGTAGAGAACATGCAAGGCCTAGGGATAGGCAACAAGGATGGGTTGGCATTAGATCCATATGCCAATCCTAACACAACATATACATTGGGGGATTATCTCCCATTGCTAACAACCAACCTTGTTGACCTTAACAACCCTTTCCCTTCGGTCAAAAAGGGAGAAAGTTCGAGGACTCACCTACAAGAGGGATATAGACAAGACCAAGAAGGGTCTTCAGAAGATGAGTCGGAGTATGAGGTAGCACCTTGGGATCCTTTTGAGTCTGATAGCAATCATTCACAAGTGACTCCCATGGATGATTATCAGGAGAGCTTCCTGACAATGTTCCCTTTGGATGCTCCAATTGAGCATATGCCACCTCAAGAGAATCAGGTCCCCCTGCAAAGAGCGGAACAACCTCGATGGGACCACATTAATTTGCTCGAGCAAGATGAGCCTCATATGTCACAAATAGCTATTGGAGCCAACGAAGGCCTTTGGATCTCTGACAGTGATTATGAAGATGAAACTGAGATGGCCTATCTCAATCATATGCGATAGCAACAATATCCCTTGGACATAGATGACATGTTTGAACAACTACACATAGGGCCAAGGCATAGGTGGCACCTCAACCAGGCATAGTTGGACCAATTACTGCACCCGCCACTCTAGGTATACAGAGAACATCTTCCACCTGGAGACCCTATAGAGCCATCAGTGCCTAGGGCGGACCCTATCCTCTTATCCGCACATAGGGCCGATCCATTTGTGCCAGTACCCACAGAGCCAGATCCGGAGCACAAAGATCATCTAGGATGTCCGAGTAACCACACCCATGGTAATGGAGACCAAAATCATTTCATCAACATGATCTCCATTGATTTAACCACCCCCATCCATAATCCAGCCGACCCAACATGGTCATTGCATCTAGACCTAGATGCTATAGACTGGGATCATGCTGACACACCGCCATCCCCATCAGAGTACTGGCCTTGTGGTGGGATGTTCCATTTCACCCTAAGATAGACTCAGGATGTCTTCCATGCTGAAGAGGAACCTGACGTTCCGAACGATGATCTAAATTCAGCAAATGATATCCACTTGATCCCAACTCCACACCAGTTGGAGGACGGGTCCCACATGTCGATCGAGGAGACGACTGACGTAGACATCGGCTCAGATCCAATGAATTTGCAAATCATCAAGCTAGGGGTAAGTCTATCCCTCGAAGAGCAAGCCGACTACATTGCCCTTCTCAAAGAGAAGAAGGAGGTTTTTGCATGGTCCTACAAAGACATGTCGGGGCTAGACCCGTAGCTAGTCATGCATAATCTTACGCTTGATCCGACAGTCAAGCCAGTAAAGCAAAAACTACGTAAGATGCATCCAACAGTAGCCTTAATGGTCAAAGATGAGCTACAAAAGTTGTTGGATGCACAGTTTGTCATCTGCATGGATTACCCACCATGGTTGTCTAACATGGTGCCCATCAAAAATCTCGATGGGAGGATTCGCATATGCACCGATTTTTGAGATCTAAACAAAGCGAGTCCTAAGGATGATTTCCCCTTGCCTAGCATCGATGCATTGGTAGATGCTACAGTGGGCCATGAAATGCTTTCCCTCATGGATGGTTTCTCAGGATACAATCAAATTCGTATCAATCTCGAGGACCAACTAAAAATGGCGTTCACAACGCCTTGGGGGACATTTTGTTATAAGGTCATGCCCTTTGGCCTTAAAAATGCTGGCGCCACCTACCAACGTGCCATGACGTACATCTTCCATGATCACATGCATAAAACTTTGGAAGATTACATGGATGATTTGTTGGCCAAATCTCTTTTGTGCCCAGATCATCTCGATGACTTAAGCAAGATCCTCGATCGCCTCATTGAACATAAAGTCAGACTAAACCCCAAGAAGTGCGTATTTGGCATCACATCTGGAAAGCTCTTGGGTTACATAGTCTCCAAATGAGGAATCGAGGTAGACCCACACAAAGTCAAGGCAATCCTTGAAATGCTTCCCCCAACTACCATCAAGCAGCTCAGAAGCCTACAGGGAAAGGTCGCGTCAATCAAGCGCTTCATAGCGTAGCTATCTGACAAGTGCCGACCCATGAATAAATTATTGCACAAGGGGGTAGCATTTCACTGGGATGACGAGTGCCAGTCAGCCTTTGATGATATTAAACAATACTTGGCTTCATCGCCAGTATTGGCACCACCTAGACCAGGAGTGTCATTCTACTTATACATCTCAGCTATTGAGGTGGCACTGGGTGCCATGCTGTCCCAAAAAATGAACTACACAAAGAACAGGCTACTTACTATCTTAGCCGCACCCTGGTCAGTTATGAACTTAACTATGCATACGTTGAGAAGCTCTGCTTGGCAGTGGTGTTTGCTACCAAAAAGCTATGCCACTACATGCTCAGCAATACGACGTATGTTGTGTCTAAGGAGAATCCATTGCGATACATGATGAGTCGTACTTATCATAGTAGCCGCACGACAAAATGGATCATGTTGTTGATGGAGTTTGACATAGAATTCATTGGACAAAAATCCATAAAAGGTCAAGTCATCACCGATCAACTAGCAGAGGCTCCTCTTGAAGATGATCAGCCTCTGACCATAGAACTACCGAATGATGGGGTCTTCCATGTTTCAGAATCGCCAGATTCTAATGAGCCTGAGTCACAGGCCGACATGACCCTATTCTTCGATGGTTCTAAATGTGAGCAAGGAGGTGGCATGGGAATTGTATTCTTCACACCACAAGGGGCTCCAATGCCTCTATCATTTAAATTAGACTTCTCGTGCACCAACAACAATGCAGAATATGAAGCCTTGCTCATAGGTCTTCAAACAACAATCACCATGAACATTAAATGTTTAAACATCTTTGGTGATTCATTGTTAATTGTCAATCAAGTCAAAGGGGTATTCCAATGTAAATGCCCAGTTCTACAGGCCTACAAAGCCCTTGTGGACAAATTCTTGGCATAACTTGAATGGTACGACATCGAGGCACTCCCTCGATCATCGAATCATTTTGCGGATACTATGGCCTCCTTGGGGTCACTAATCCCGCAAGACCCTTTCGGTGAGATGACAACCATTCAGGTCAAAACATTATCACAATCCATGATGGAGCATGCAAGCTCTGACCTAATGCCAGGAATCCACCTGATCCAGATTGAACCATCTCAGGATAGGTTCTCTCGAATCCATGATTGTCTGACTCAAGCCAACTAGGGGTCCTTGTTCTCCTCGACCCCTCTTAATAGCAACACAACGCTATTTTTACAAGTTCTTTCCCGCTCAACTTTTGCTAGGGATGAACTTCAAGAGGGATTGGCCATTCATACCATCGAGGTTTCTGATCAGCAGGATTGGTACACACCCATCAGGGATTACCTCAAGTTAGGTAACCTCCCACTTGGATTGACACAAGCCATGAAAAGATCATTTAAATAGAAAGCGGCAAAACATGTCTTGCTAGGAGACATTTTGTATCGTCGAAGCTATGAAGGAATCCTCCTCCATTGCTTGGACCAGTAGGAGTCCGCTTGGGCGATCACCCAAGCCCACGATGGTACATGCGGTGGCCACTTCAACGGTATGGCCATCGCAAAGCGCATTCTCCGCATGGGCTATTATTGGCCATATTTAGAGCGAGATTGTTGCGCATATGTAAAGAAGTGCGTGAAGTGTCAACACCATGCTAATTTGACACACGTACCTTCTCAGGCCTTGCAACCGATTCAATCGGCTTGGCCTTTTTCATAGTGGGGCTTCGATCTAATCGAAAAGATCTCCCCTGCGTCGTCGGGTCATCACACGTTCATCATAACGGCCACAGAGTACTTCACCAAGTGGGTGGAAGCAATTCCGCTAACCTCTACGACTGGAACCCGCATTGCGGAGTTTATTTTACATAACATCATATGTCATTTTGGTATTCCATCCAAGATCATCTCGGATAATGGGACGTCATTCAAGAATAAATATGTGCGTGCTTTGACAACAAAGTACAAAATTCAGCATAGTTTTTCAACACCCTATTATCCGTAGGCAAATGGGCAAGCAGAGGCATCAAACAAAATGCTAGTCACCATCCTCAAAAATACCATCGTAGATAGTCATAAGGATTGGCACATTCAAATCCCGCTTGCCCTATGGGCTTATCGCACTAGCATTCGGACGCCCACTGGGGCAACTCCATTTTCGTTGGTGTATGGCTCCGAGGCAGTCATGCCTCTCGAGTTGGAAATCCCTTCCCTACGCATTTCAATGCAAGAGTTCATCGATGATGACACTACATGGCAGGCCCGGTTAGACCAACTTACGTTGCTCGATGAACGACGCGTCAATGCTCTCGAGCATTTGCGTATCTATCAAGAGCGACTTAAGAAAGCATACAACATGAAGGTTCACCTAAGGGACTTTCAGGTTGGTGACTTGGTCTTAAAAGAGAACCAACAGAATTCTAATTTGTCGCCCCATCTAAGGGACAAGTTCATGGCAAACTGGTTAGGTCCTTATGTGATTGATAGTAAAATAGGACCTGGAACATACCGGCTCGCCTCTCTTGAAGGAATCAAGGAACTAGAACCCTTGAACATCAGTCATTTGAGGCCATTCCACATTTAGAGAGCCATAGTCCACCCAAAAGCTCCAAGGATTCCCACAATCGCTTGGTCAACCCAAAATGCCCCAAAGGTGTCCATAAACCCTTTGGTCAAACCAAAAGCTCCAAGGATTCCCACAATCGCTTGGTCAACCCAAAATGCCCAAAGGTGTCCATAAACCCTTTGGTCAAACCAAAAGCTCCAAGGATTCCAAATCGCTTGGTCAACCAAAATGCTCCAAAGGTGTCCATAAACCCTTTGGTCAAACCAAAAGCTCCAAGGATTCCCACAATCGCTTGGTCAACCCAAAAATGCCCCAAAGGTATCCATAAACCCTTTGGTCAAACCAAAAGCTCCAAGGGTTACCATAACCGCTTGGTCAAAATAAATATTCAAAAACAAACAAAAACAATAAAATCATCAAAAATAACAAAAAAATTGCATCTCAATTCCATGCATACTCGTAAAAATCAAAATACAAAAATATAAGTTGCATTAGGCATCGCATCCATACATTGCATATTTGTTGGTCATACATGTCCCAAACACCATAGACTGTAATTGCTCGGCAATTCCTTCATTTTCCACATTCCATCCATTTTATAAACACATACATCCAGAATAACACCATCCCCATTTTTAGCATAGTCAGTTGTCTCCTAATGTATGTAGGGTTTTCGTCATTCAGTTGTCTTTAAATTTCTAGCCAAAAACTGTACAAAGTTAAATGGATTTTACAAGGGAAAGTTTTACTTGGGTCACGCCTCGTTATGTAACATCCCTACACAAGTTAAAACACATAAAATAATTCCCAAGTTGTGTGAATGCAAGATGAAAACTACAAAGCAGTCTAGGATACCATAGGTGAAAGATTAGCCTGTTCATCCCCCTGTGCGAATGGTTCAAGAGTGCTGAGAATTGACAAAAGGACAAGCTCTTCCCCATCAATTCCCCCTAATAAATAGTGGTTTTCACCACTAGCAAAAATCCCAATCACCGTTGGTCCCCAAAGTTGTAAGGATTCGTACTACATGCCCTGACAAGGATGGGTAGTCATCCCCAAGGCCTAAAAGGATCAATGCCATTCAAAAAAAAAATCCCAACAAGCCATCATCATGACCATCTCCAATCACCTTTGGTCTCCAAAGTCGTAAGGATTCATACTACACACCCTGACAAGGATGGGTAGTCATCCCCAAGGCCTAAAAGATCAATGCCCTTACTTCATAATATCCCTAATCCCCTTTGGTTCCCAAAGTCGTAAGGATTCGTACTACACGTCCCTGAACAGGATGGGTAGTCATCCCCAAGGCCTAAAAGGATCAATGTCATTCATAAGCCAAAAACCTACAAGCTCAACCTTACGAAGCTCAAAATGCAAAATCAAATAATAGTGGTTATCACCACTATTCAAAATCCTTGCTCAAAAAGAAAAACAAAAGAGAAAAATAAATAGTGATTTTCATCACTATGTATACGAGCAAGTATCCTAACACGTTGAGCAAATAAAAGATCCTGAGCTTGAATCCTTGGAATTCTCAGCATTCGAAAACCATCTAGGTGATCCTCATTACGGGTTTGGTGGATAACCTACATGGCAATGGCGGTATCCTAAATGCATGACGATATGTCTATCACATTAGCTTTGCGTGTGAGCAGACCAATGTTTGCATGTGGATGAGCTAGCTTATGGTACCTTAGATTGTCCCATGGATTAATCTTACTAAATACAACAACGGAGTTAGTGGAGCTAATTAGGTGATCCTCAGTACAGGTTTGGTTGACAGCCTATCTGGCACTGGCGGTATCCTGACAAATACCACATAAACGAACTCAATTGCACACACAGGGATGTGAAATAACTTGGTCAAACTCAAGTCTGATTTATACCTTGTTCAAAAGTCTTGTGAGATAAATGTATAGTCTTGGCTAGTTAGTTAAAATATCTGAATCTCAGAAAAGCTTAACTACATTTTAAAACAACTGGTACATTTCATTACGTACATCACCATCAGATAATATAAAAAATACAAAAACAAAGTTATCACATGCAAAGTCATTCCACAAAGCCATCACATAAGTACAGAAAGCTAGTAAATCTTGTACAGTCTATGGTGCCATCGACAAGTTATCAACAACTCATTTCATTCATTCCATATGCATACATCATATAATTAGAAACATCGCATTCATAATACCACATGCATACATCATCATAAATAACTGTGCATAAATAGAAAAACAAACCATGACAAGTGTATAAACACAAAGAAAGTCATCTGTATATATATATCATCAAAAATGCCCATAGGCTACAATAAACCGGTCCTCTGACCTCGCAAAAAAGCAAAAACTCAAAAACCCCCAAGCCTAGGGCATCGGCCACCATGATCACGTAGGATCGGTGCGACGGGAACTACCCCCCATGGTGTGGGTCCTATGGGACCCCTCAGGGCGACTGCTGCTAGCCCCCGCATCATGCCTACTAGCACCCCCTCATCCAATCGCCTACGATGAGAGGATGTTGACTGCTCAGTATCGCTCCCCTCATCGAGTGCAAGACCCACCTCCCTAAGGGCTAGGTATCCGCCCCTCGAGGTGGATAATCTCTCCCTCCAGATCCATCCGATGTCGACACCACGTCCATCTCCCATCGATGGTACATAGCTACTACATTCGTTGCAATCCTCTCTCGCATCCGTAGGAGATCCCTCTCCCGTGCAGCATCGGTATCCCCATCCTATCGATGGTACGTAGCACAATGCATTCTCTCCTCTCTAGCTACGTTCGTAGGAGATCCCTCTCCCGTAGCGCATCCCCGAGCTCCTCATCTCACCTCCAGTAGCCCCTCCAATCATGCATTCTCAGCATGCAACCCTACCTCCATGTCCTCCGAGACTGCCTGAGGCATTGGCATCTCTAGAATAGTAGCCTGCTCTGGCTCCCACTACTCTGGGATGTCCTGCATCTTCGGCTGATCTGAAACCCCAAAATCCCCCCCAAAATCATCCACCTCTACCATGTTCGCATCCTCGAGTGGAACCCCCAACCCTCTCCTGGTGCCTCTGCACCCTCACTCCCTTTGCTACCGCCTCTGCGCCCCCTAGAGGCCCCTCTCCTCGCCATCATCGTAAAGTCCACCACTGGTCATACTCAGTGGTAACCTCGATGTCATCCACGTCTAGGGCATCAATCATTGTATCTGAATCCTCACCCAATGGTGCAATGACTGGCCAGACTAGAGTCCTCTCGTCCCCCGATGTCGATAGATCAAGGGCTCACCAGGCAACCCCTGGTGCACCCCAAACTATCGTGTCACCCGACCATACGGGAAGAACTCCTGCTCGGTCCCGTGCTGCCCAATCAGCCACCTCCCCCTACGTACCCATCGGAGCCACTCTCCAGCCTCAGGCCAGGCTGGACAGTCCCGATAGGGGTGCCAGAACACCTCCCCTAGAGTAAGCCGAGCGAAGGCATCGACATAGTGCCCTACGACACCTGCCCACCGTCGACTCTGTCCCTGCTCCTCAGACCTCCGCCATAATGCCCCGTATCCGATCTCTCGGTCTACCATCTCTGCCCGAGTCATCCATGGCAACCCCATCGGCCTCTCCACCGCTATGTGCTGCCAAGCCCAACACTGCAATAGATAGCTACATCCAATCCCCTTTCGCCTCCGATAGTGGACCTCGTACAACTCATCATAGAGCTGTGCCAATAGAGTCTGTCCCCATCTCATGATCATAGGTGCCTCCGTCGGACACTCCACCAACCTGAACACCACCTCCAGTAGGTTCCACGGGAACCTCACACCCGAAGAGTCGGGTAGCAACATGTTGGAAATGAGGCCCATCAATACTGCGTGCCTCACTCCCAACACACCCATCTCTAGCCACCATCGAACCAAAATGCCACCAATCTGGCAGTCACCCTCTGCCCTCTCCATTGGGCTATCCACACCCACCTCCTCCCCATGCCCAAAGCATCATGTCAGCACTGCTGTCCGCTGATCCCGCGACGTCGTCTTGATCGGTAGTCCGTCTATCAAAATCCATAGAATCCGATAGACATCCTCCAAGGTCACTGTCATCTCCCCTATTGGGAGATGGAAGGTATTGGTCCGGGGTTCCCACAAGTTGATAAGGGCCATCAGATAGGCCCGATCCCCGACCACAGGCTCTAGTCGAGTCACCTGCTTGAGCCCAAGGGCATCAAGCCACTCCCAGTCAGCCAAAGTCAGTGCCTCCCATGCTTCAGAGAAAACTGTAGGTACACGGTACCGGCTCTTCACAACCTGCAAAAGAAAACAAAACAAAAACATTAAAAACCATGAAAAACTGTACAACAATAACATGAATATACAACAATGCATAAAACAATGTACAGCTAAAAATAAAAATAACGAGAACAAAATTCACAAAAATTCAAAAAATAAATATTTTCAGTCCTAGGGTTTTTAACTCTAAGTCGATAAATTAAAAAAAAAAAAAAAATTCAAAAATAATTTTTAGTCCTAGGGTTTTTAACTCTAAGTTAACTGATAAATTAAAAACAAAAAAAAAATTCAAAAAATAATTTGTCAGTCCTAGGGTTTTTAACTCTAAGTAATGATAAATTAAAAACAAAAAAAAAAATTCAAAAATAATTTTTCAGTCCTAGGGTTTTTAACTCTAAGTTCAACTGATAAATTAAAAACAAAAAAAAATTCAAAAAATAATTTGTCAGTCCTAGGGTTTTTAACTCTAAACTGATAAATTAAAAACAAACAAAAAAATTCAAAAATAATTTGTCAGTCCTAGGGTTTTTAACTCTAAGTTCAACTGATAAATTAAAAACAAAAAAAAAATTCAAAAAATAATTTGTCAGTCCTAGGGTTTTTAACTCTAAACTGATAAATTAAAAAAAACAAAAAAATTCAAAAAAATTTGTTAGTCCTAGGGTTTTTAACTCTAAAGGTCAACTGATAAATTAAAAACAAAAAAAAACAACAAAAAATAACTAGGGTTGAGTACAGTTTTTACCTACGTTTCTAACCTAAGTTTTGATTAAACTAGGGTTAAGCGAAGTTTTAAGTTACGTTTAAACTAAGTTTTAAGCTAAGTTTTAAACTAACTTTTGATCTTTGTTTAACTAGGGTTAACCTAAGTTTTTAAGCTAAGTTTTGATTTTTGTTAGACTAGGGTTTCTTTTAGTTTATCACAGATGCCCAATAAACATGGTTTCCACTAGGGTTTCAAACCTAAGTAAGTTTTATGAAGCCATAAAAAAAAACAACTTTTTTTATTTTGGGTTTCATTTTTAATTTGAAAAACAAAATACAAAAGAAAAAAACAACTAAATTGTGGTTTTCAAATTGTAACAAACAAACAATAAAGAGGAAGAGCACTCACTGGTCTCGCTTCGGCTCTACCGCTTGATGATCCGGTCCATGAACTCATGGTGGTGGGAAAAATTTGGCAGCGCTTCGCTTCGTAGAATTGACCTCCTCCTCCTCAGAGCTCCAAATCGCTAGGAAAAACAAATGCAAATGAGCCCAAAACCTAGTTTTGGCCCTTAAATAGGCTTTTTGAGCCTGTAATCGTTCCTCCCTGGGATGAGCACTCTGGTTAGCACTCGTCCCACCCTGGGATGATTACTAAACTGGTATTCATCCCACCCAGGGATGATTACAGAGCAAAAATTTCAAAAACAAAAAACTGCACAAAATGCACCAAAAACAAGCAATAAAATTGTCCAATGAGAGTGCTTTTGCACTTGACATTTTGGGCATGCAAAATAGATGTCGGGGTCACAAATCCTCACTATCCTACTCCCTAAGAAGGCTACCATAGCTGGACCGCTCCATGGGAGGATGGATTTTCGAGAATTTCATCCCCAAATGGCGTCACAAAATGGGTCAAAACCCAACCAAAAATAGCAATAACATTGTCGAACGAAGGCGCCTTTGCGCCTGACATTCTTGGCATCCAAAATAGATGTTGGGGTCACAAATTGTCACTATCCTACTCCCTAAGAAGGCTACCATAGCTGGACCGCTCCATGGGAGGATGGATTTTTGACAATTTTAGCTCCAAAATGCATCACAAAATGGGTTGAAACCCACCAAAAATAGGTCAGAATGTTCGGAAACTGCTTAAGCATTCAACGGAAAACAACTGAAGGCACCCTTACATAAGTCATCTTGGGTCAAGCGACTCATCGCTTTTCTCATGTTGGTCATTCCCTCATCGATTCGTCGCTTGAGGGGGTAGTCACACTTAGTCACCAATCAACAAAAACACACCCAATCAAGGAAATGACATGCATTCAAAGGATCATTGACAAAGACAATCACGCTCCTGCTTGGGGCAGCAAACAAGCAATAATCACAAGCTGATCAAACACTTGGCATTCATGAATCATGAACTCAAGGTTCCCATAGACAAAAGGTTGCGCCCTTTGCCTATTCATGACTGAACAATGTCCAAGCTCAAGTAACACCTCACCGAAAAAGGTTAACACTTGAATTAAGCTCCTTAGCTCGTCAGAAGCAAGGATTCAAGAATGCATGCCCTTTCCATACTTGGGGCATCAAGAGTTGGTTAGGTTACTGAGAAACCCTAATCATTAGTGCTTTGGTTATCTATTTTTGCTCAACGTTGCGCCTTGCACAATGCTTCCCAAAAAGGGGCATCTGTAGACACCAAAACAACACCAATCCGATTATGTGACAACAAGCACTGATCGCATTGACACACACAGCCCCTAGGGCAGCCCCTAGAGGTTAAACAATGGTCCTAACCACTCCCAAAAGTAGTTTGGAAGGTCAAAGGTCAATTTGGCACCTTTTTGGCACTTTGCTCCCTACTCGTCCCACCCTGGGATGATTACAAACTGGTATTCGTCCCACCCAGGGACGATTATCAGCATTCGCCCAGGGTGAGGCGAATAGCAGGTTTGACTGGAAAAAGTCAAACCTCGATAGGTCCGCCAGTTAACTCTAGCTTCAGGCCATGCAATTGCGAGGAACGACTTCAAATCAAGGAGAGAGACTTCAGTCATGCATGTCTTTGATTTTGGAGGCCTCATGCAAGGAGACTCTAAATCAGGGAATAATATTTTCTCTCAAAATAGGACAAGCAACTCAAGTGGCGCCCTCGCATGCGCATTCAAACAGAGAGACCCTAGGTCTATAAATTGGTGAGTCTTCTCACCCAAAAGAGATACAGAGAAGGAGCATTTTGAGCAATGAAGTGCTGCCATTTTACATCCACACACATACCTTTTGATTTGTGCCTTTCACATCCTTGATCTCTTTTGGAGGGAGGTTATTGGGTGATTATTGGAAGCGCAAATCCGGACCCAAACCCAAACATTTGGCCACAATATCCCACCAAATTTTTCGACAACACCCCATAAGAGGTTTTGGACCCATCCCAAGTGGATTGGTGCCGAAACAGAGTCCCAAACGATGGGCGTCCCGCCCCGGGCGCCCCCAAACTGTCGTAGTCCTAATCGCCCCGTCCCTGAGTGATTAGAAATCTATGGTAGATTTCCTTTTATTATTTTTGCATCTGATTCTATACTGCTTATATAGGTTGTCATTTAAATTTCACATCATTTTGAGCATTTTTGATCATGTTTTTATCATTTCTCGCCTTTACTAACATGCAGGTAGCATCATCAAATTCCTGGTGATAGAGGCCAAATTGGGAAAATCTGACCTTCTGGGTCTTCCCAAAATACCCCCAATTAGCTAACCCCAACTTTGTAGGTGATTTGGAGCTTCCCGGATGTGACATTTGGGACTGTGCTTTTTGACACTTTGTTGTAGGTCTATTCGTCCCACCCGGAGCGAATACAAATCTGTGGTGAATTTTTGACTGTTCCATTTGCAGTGTCTTCCTTGTGATGTTTTGATGCCCCTATCAAGTTTTTAGTTCATTTGGATCTATTTCAGTTATCATTTTATTTATATTTTGCATGTGCTAATTGAAGGCTTGGGGATTGCATGTTTTATTTTATCTACAGGTGCTACTGACTATTTTCTATTTCCTTGAATGTAGGATCTCGACATTAGAGGAGCATCAAGGAGTCAAGACTCATCAATGCAAGTGGCGGTGACGTTTGGTCCGCCCATTTTACATGTGGGCACGCGGAAGAAGGAATAGCATCCATGGGTGTAACAAGAACATATTTAACGCTCCTAGCCCCTAAAATGGAGGAGACGGATTGTAACCGAGTTCTGAAACATATTAATAAAAAGGGTTGTCTTCCATATTGGCTTTTTATTTGGTTTCGATTCGTTTATGCCTCTTTCCTTTCATGCACTTTCAATTCATAGGATTTAGCGTTATCTTTTGTTTCATTTGCATCGCATCTTGGCTTTTCCTTTTTGTTTCCGTATCCTCATGCTTTCA
>JAQPPZ010009036.1:0-18944 GCA_028583015.1 Wollemia nobilis | reverse complement strand
TCTAGCCACTTATCATCCATCCATATCCTTCGATCATAGCTATCCATTATATATATATATATATATATATATATATATATATATATATAAAAAAATTATATTTATATTTATATTTATTTAATAAATATATATGCATTTATGTGAATAAATCCTAGCCATCCACCATGACTTAATATTAGCCATTCATCCATATTAATCCATATCACACGCATAAAATCAATCTCCACCCTTCCTCATGTTTTAATCTCGACCATCTGTTGGTGTCATAAAAACCCTAACATGATCAGGGTAGATTAAAAATATGATTCATTTTGATGAATCAAGATCCACAAAAAATCTAGAGGTTCATTTTATTATTATTTTCCATCCTTTTCATCGCCATCACACCTCCCATTTCCATCATCACAAAACCCTCACGAACCAGATCTGGTTCTTCCTCACTCTCATTCACCCTCGAATGCCACCCCAATTTCATAGAATATTGTTGCACATTTTTGGAACATTTCTAGGTATTTGCAGTCATTACCGAATACCTCTAGGTATTTCCTATAGCCTATTTGTAGTCCATGGGCCCTCAGATTCTTTTGGGCGTTTGCATGACTCTCAAACATAGAAGTAGGAGCATCGATCAGCATTGATAAGGTAATATATTTATTGAATTTTTTATGTTTTTGTACTTTTTTTAATAGTTAAACATTGCAGCATTTAGGGTTTACAAGTTTTATCATTTAGAGAGCCTCACATTGTGGATCCCTCATAGGTTCTATTAACCCCTTTTATGTTGTTCTCTATTTGCAGGTGTAGGAATCATGTTTTTGGAAGCTTTTGCAGTTAAGGTGGTCCCGTAGGGATACATAAGCCCACCCGCACACTTGTTTGAAGTAAATACGATGTAGAAGATGCTATATACTCACTTGTGAATAAGGATTTTCAAACCCTAGATTTGTAATCATTGCATCAATACAAAATCATATTGTAACATTGGAGATTAAGGCTTCCCCCATAGTAATATCAATATTATTGTCTTTAGTTGTGTAATAATTCATGTGTTGATTTTGTTATCTATTACTTTGGCGTTGTCATTTTTCACTTTATAGTACATACTTAGGATATTTGATTACTTTAGGGGGAATTTATCTAGTTACTTCATGTAATGTAATAAATGCACAAGTGTCAATGTGCAAGCTATATATGTACAAGTTATTCCTTGCACAACTAGATAGAGTGTTGGCCAAGGAATCTATTTTTCTATATCCTCAATGTAATACAGATATAGAGACAGGGACATAGTCAGATAGAGCTGCTTAGAGTATATTCGTAGATAGTAGTACAATATTGTGTAGATCACCATATATTGGTGATGGGTGTAATGTAGCATAGTAGCTTTCTTAAAAAAGTGTTCATTGCCTCCTAGCTACATTGTATTCATTTATGTTATTTCTATTTATAGCATACTTCAATCATCTCGTACATTTATTTTCTTTCATATTATTCTACATATTGTGATTGTTATCTCCCATTGCACACTATATCATAAGCTAACTGTGGTATCAGAGCTACAATATATATAGCCACAATAGATCAATAGGAAAACCACCATTGTTATTAAGCTTGAGTTTTTTATCAATTTGATGCGCTGCTAGATCAGCCACTATCAAAAAATATTAGAAGAGTCTAGGTGGTAGAATTAGGGAGAGCCACAAGTGAGGACTGAAAGAAATCTCAGTTATAGAAATAATGAGATTACATTTGACTAATTTTTCCACAAAGTTACAGGAAAAATTTATGAAGACCAAGACTAAGTATTCAATCCACTAGATTGATATATCATCTAGTGAAGATCATTCATGATACCTAGAATTTATTAACTATTTCTCAAATTTTATTTTGTTACAAAAAATTAATTCTCAAATGATTGGTACTCCTCCTACAACAGAAAGTTAGGAGACTTCAAATTCATTACCTGAATTTCAGTGTACCTTCATAGTGTAGAGATTAGTTCCTTGTGCAAGAGAAGAATATTATGAAATAATACTTCTGGAGAAGAGTCATAGTGAATTTAGGAGACTAAAGATATCCATTGCTAGATTGAAGAACTTCACAATAGAAAAAATGCCATAGAAACCTTGATCTAGAATAAAAGACCATAGAAGTCTTGAAGAAAAGGCCACAGAATATTTGATACTAAAAATGCCACAGAAGCCTTGATACTAAAAGGGCCACAAAAGCCTTAATACTGAAAATACCACAGAAGCCTTAATACTAGAAAAGTCCATTGAAGCCTTGATACTAAAAAGTTCACAAAAGCCTTGATACTAAAAATGCCATAGAAGCCTTGATATTGAAAAGGCCATAGAAGTATAGATACTAAAAAAGGCCACAATAGCCTTGATCTTGAAGGAGACTCCAAAAGAGAGTATTTGATTTAGAAGTAAATTAAGATTTTAGTACTAATACTTTGTTGTAGTGAAAGAAGATTCAGTGAGTTGGGAAGCTTTCTACAAGAAAGTTAGGAAGAGTATCTTCTTCAAAATCAATTCAACACTTGAAGCAAAATTGAAGAGATCAGGAGAAGATCTCATTGAAGAACTTCCAATTTTGGAAGAAGAATAAGAAGTACTAAGAGAGTCTTGCTTAAATCTTGAAGCAGTATAATCAGATATCCTGAAGAAGATCTTAGCATCGACAATTCTAGGAGAATAAGGTTGAAGAAAAGATCTCAAGGAAGACCAGCAAAAGTTATAAGATCAAAGACCTTGGAAATATCTCATACAACATCTAGTAAAAGGTTTGGAGAGCCTTACTGAAGAAATCCTCAAAGGAGAACTCATTGGAGAAATCCACTACCAATGAGAAGCCTCTAATAGTGAAGGACTTAGGAAAATTATCGCCATCCAACAACAAGCCCAAGAGAAGAAGAATTTGGCAAGATGTGCCAAATCCTAGAAGAAGAATCCAGTGAAGACCTCAAGATATTTATAATCTTGATAATAAGATCTTGCTTGAAGTCAAAATTCAACAAGAAGACTTGAATACAAAAGAAGCCCACCAAATCCTGGAGAATTGAATATTACCTCTCACAGCAAGAAGGCACCAATTTAGAGATAAATACTTCTCCAAATCTATAGCATAAAAATAATACTACAAGAGAAAAACAAGCCACTAAATCCTAATCTTGTGAAAGAAAATTTGAGACCATCTTTTGGTTAAGAAATAGTTGTTCTCGATAGTCTAAAAAAGTTGCAAGATCCTACTCAAAGTAGAAACTTTATGATCTTAGATACCAAGATCTACGTTCTATAAAGAAGTGGTAAAATAGCTAAAGAAGCTTTCAAAAAGGTAAGTAACTTTTGGTGCAACTAGATTCATTAATTGGATTACTTATCAGATTTGTTAAAACACCTTAAATTGGATTAAAGTTGCAAGAAGAAGAAAAATTGAATTACAATCTTCAAAAGTGCAAAAAGAGAAAATTCATTTTTAAGGTTTATTTGTACATTAATTAGGAGTTTATTAGATTTCATATTTGCATCTATCAACTACATATCATCTACTTTGGAAAAGAAAAAATAAGACTAATTCCTACAATATTAATTGTAGTGAAATTATAGAATAACTCTTGAAGATTCATTTTAGATTATTCTTGATTAGTTGTAGTAAATTGATTAAGTGCATTAATTTAAGAGTTCATTGGAGTGATAAGGTGAAAATTTTAGTGCATTAAAAGAAATATTATTAGATTCATTTGCACTATTCTATTTCTCTCAAAAGGATTATTGTTTGTGTTCTCAAGAAGAGCACAAAATTAAAAATTGTCAAAGTGTCTAAATACACTATTAGTGCACAAAAATCTGCAACACATAGTGGCCAAGTAAAGCCATAAAAATAGGTTATAATCCTCCAAAACTTGGAGAAGAAGATGACTAATAAAAATAAAAAATAGAAGCTTCAAAGATTGAGACTTGGTGAGTCTCAAATCCAAAGCATTATAGGGTTAGTTGCAAGAAGAAAAGTGTAGAAAATTGCATCATATAAGGAGCTTCTATCTACTTATATCTATGCTTGGATTAGTCATCATAATATCCAATCAAAAATGGGAAGGTATCTAAGAAAAAAGATAACATCAAAATCCCTACACTGTATTCAAAATTTTGCCATACAAATCTGAATATCAGACCTGCAAAAAGAAGTGCAAGAAAGGGTACAAATATTAATGTTACATTGTATTGCACTTCTCTAACTAATTCTACGCAAGAAAAATATCAAATTGGAAAGTGCCTCAAAGGCACAATATAAGCAGGTTGAACCGGCAAAAGGTGGTCGGATGCTAGCATACTCACAAGCATATAAAATAGCCACTCCTATAGGCTCATCTTCTATGTATCTTGGATGGCCAAACCTACAAAATACAAGGCACAAAGGCAAGGAGAAATCAAGAAGTGTATAAGCAAAGGAAATTGAAGCAAGTGAATTGGAACAATACGTCCAATCATGGAGTTTTCCTACCATAATAAAAGCATCACGGAGTTTTATTCAAAGTGCTTCCATATCTCCACCAAAACTCCTCTATATCTCCATCAAAGCTCCACCATAAGCATTACTTGGTTGGAAACATCTCAGCACCAACGAAGTACAACAAAGAACAAGGTGGAAGAATACATTGAAAGGCTTGTAATAAGGTATTGATAAGACAAGGGCATGCAAAGGAAAGAGGGTACCACTTGTCATTCTCCAAAATAACCCTAAGAAATACCCATGAAGGATAAGTTACAATATTATCTTGGTATCCATACTCTATGCTATAGAGGACTTACTTTCGTGCATAAGTGTTACAGTAAGATATACGTTGAAGCAAAAACATCTCTTGGATAGTGCACAAAGAGAGAGTAAAGGAAAAATATCTCAAGTGAAGGTGAGACTTATCACAAGAGTTAATACAAGATTGGTATCTCCACCAAACACCCAAAGCAGTCTTGGTGTGTTTGAAAATCTGTTGTGATACTTGTCACTTGATTGACTACCTATTAAAGATGATTTGGATGCAACAACTCAACAAGCAATATAAAAGTAATTCAGAAGCAACTCGGTAAGCAACTCGATATCAACTCGACAAGAAACACGGTAGCAACTCAGTAGCAACTCGAAGAGCAAATCGAGGACAATTCGAGAGTATTCAGAAGCGGTGAATAATAGTCCTCTCGGTCAAACAAGTCAAGGAATTATTAAAGAGAGTGTTGAATCCAATAGCAAGTTGGAGAATTTGTCATTACTCACAACACCCAAGAAGGATAGACTACCACCGATTTCATAAAGATACAAAGCCTTATTAAGGTAAAATTTCTCCCATCTAATTTTTTTTCATTAAAAAGGGAGCTATTAGGTTATATTATAAGGTTTAAGTTGTAAATGAAATCAATATTTGTTTTAAAGCAAAACTTAGTGAAATTAAATATCAAAGTTATCTAATATTTGCAAAACATAACCTAGGAGAAATAAGGGATACTACTTTCAATTAATCCATTTAATGTTTGCAAATATTAATGTATTCTAATTTTCTAAATTTGAGAGTTATAAGGGTTACAACATCAAACTAGGTTATTGGAAATTAGAAAATTTAAATAAAATCCTAAGGGATATAAAAAGAGGTTATTAAGATTTTTTGCTAAGGTTGGAAATTTATATTCTTGTCTCAAAAATTTCTTAAAATGGATAAAAGAAATCCAACATTAAAACATCTTCAAATTTTAAAAGTGCTTAGTTCAATAGGAGTAATAAGGCGTTGAAATTTTGATTTTTGATCTTTACAAAAACTGTACAAAATCAACTAAAATTGAACTATATTTTACAAAAGCACTAAATCATATCCCAAAAATCTCTAGGAAGTCATAAGGCATTCTACAAAACTTGATAATAATAATATCTATCAAAGATTATCACGTTGGGAAGATATATCTTTCTTCAAAACCTAAAATTAGGTATTCATTACTAGGGAGACATAAGGAAATCTACAAACCTAAGGATTAATAAAGGTTTCATTAAATAAATATTATATACTTCAATTAGGGATCATATATCCTAATATAGGGAGCTATAAGGTAGACTACGAAATTCAGTTATAAGAAAAAGCAAGAATCACTATTTCAAAGAACTATCATGGATGAAATTTTGAGAAAAGCTTTCAATAATGAAGAACTATTCTATGAAGTAGAATTATACTCTCAAAACTTAATAGATGCTCTAGAAGGATACAATTATCTACCCTCTAGCGACAAAGATAAATTCTCCTTGTTTCTTAAGAATTCAAATAAGGTAACTTTAACCCAGGTGTTGTAGGTGAGTTGGAGAGGAGAGGGCAATCCTCCAAGGGAGGTCCCAGGTTCAAATCTCTACCCTACAAAAAAGCTAAATTGGGTATCCAAAATCCAATTGATAATGTTGGTATGGGCAGGTTCAGGTGCGACCCCCGGGTGACTTTGACGGTGTAGAACCCCCTGTTCGTGGTCTCTCAGACCAAGGCGGTCCCGCAAGGGGTTTTTCGCTTTAAAAAAAAAAAAAAGGTAACTTTACAGTATTGATTAACTATCTTCATGAAATCCTCTTCACATCATGGTGGAACTCACAAAGATTGGTTATTTTTTCATTGGAATATTTTTTGATGATTTATTTATCATTAATTGTGTTTGTACTTACTCAACACAAACAAACAAGTTGGCAATAAAGACCAATACTATTGTGATGATAGACTAACTTGTCATGAAGCAGATATTTCACCAACATCAATGCAAAATCACAGGAAGAGAAGGAGGAAAAGGAAGAAGAGACATACTAGAAAGAAACATGGCATCATGAATATTGAACCAGTTAAACACATACAAAAAATAGAAGAACCTTCATCTACAACTTACTTTACATCATATAAAGACATAGATTACCTGTTGAACCTGAACATAGTAAGCAACGAAGAAGAATACAAATTCCATTATCCAATGGAAGAAGATCCATATTGAACACTAAAGTCTTCAATACTCAAATAATGTAATATAGGGGATGATAGAAATAGAGTATATTACATCATTTGGATTATGTAAATGTACCTCCCAAAGTACATACTTAGGACATTATATTACTTTAGGGGAAAGTTATCTAGTTACTTCATGCAATGTAATAAATGCACAAGTGTTATGTGCAAGCTTTATATGTGCAAGTTATCCCTTGCACAACTAGATAGAGTATTGGCCAAGAAACCTATTTTTATATAATAAGGGTCTCATTGTATAAAGATATAGAGACAAGGACATAGTCAGATAGGTTGCTTAGTGTATATTCATATGTAGTAATGTAGTGTTGTGTAGATCACCATATATTTCTGATGATTGTAATGTAGCATAGTAGCTTTATTAATGGATTGGTTATTTCCTTCATAGCTACATTGTATTTATTTATGTTATTTCTATTTATAGCATACTTCAGTCATCTCACAAATTTACTTTCTTTCATATTATTCTACATCTTGTGATTGCTATCTCCTATTGCACACTATATCAAAAGCTAACATGAACAACTATAAATATCATAATAACTTATATTCCATATTACGTAAATTGGATGTAGTACTTGGAGCATAATGGTTAACTCCCCTTGAATTTTTTAAATGTAAACTTTAAAATAAATTTTCAAATTTAAATAAAAAATGTCAAAAGCACAGCTTAAAGGATTTCATCCACCATCATCATAGCTAGTGTTATCACACAAAATGAAAAATATGATTAGAAATATACTAAATATGAAATAAAATAAATTATTTATAGACATGAAATTTTATTCTAGGAATTACCTTTAATGTTATCTCCAAAGTGAGATGCGCATATTGTCAAAATAAAACTAGAAACATGTCAAGTTAATATCAAACCATATTTTCATATATATCACCATAATTGAAATTGGATGATTGATCCAATAATTACCAAGTTCTTGTTTTATTATACGTAATAAGATCCCACATGATACTCATCCGAAAAACTATGGATCCTATCATTTATGTATCAATTTTAGAGGCCTAAATAAAATTATAATTAAGAATCAAAATTATATTCCATTTATCAACAAGAAGCTAGATGAGTAGCACATTGCTTAGTATTTCACTAAACCAATCATAACATTAGGCTACTACCAAATTTGAATTAGGATATAAAATATTCTAAAATTAACATTTAGAAATCATGGAGGTTAATATGAGTTCAAGGTGATGCTATTTGGATTAACTAATACACCTACCACCTTTCAAGCTATTATGAACAAATTATTCCACCCTTATATACAAAATTTTGTCCTATATTCTTTGATAATATTCTTATCTTTAATCAAAATTGGAAGGGTCATCTCAAGAGTATAGACAAGATGTCATCAATCTTACAAGATAATAAAATTATGTACAAAAATCTTAACTAAATTTGGGAAGACAAAACTTAAATATTTGGGCCACATCATATTAGTAGATGGTGTTGAAGTTAATTATACCAAAATTAAATCAAAAAATGGAAGCCCTAAACCTAATATCATGTCTAGAATTAGAGGACTTATAGATTTATCAAGATATTATAAATAATTTAATAAACACTATGCACACATTTCAACTCCATTATCCAATATTCTCAAAATGGATTTATTTGAAGGATCATTGAAACTCAATCAAACTTTCT
Organism: Wollemia nobilis; assembly: GCA_028583015.1. Taxonomy (NCBI): domain Eukaryota; kingdom Viridiplantae; phylum Streptophyta; class Pinopsida; order Araucariales; family Araucariaceae; genus Wollemia; species Wollemia nobilis. The sequence continues at coordinate 10,245 of JAQPPZ010009036.1, read as the reverse complement.
AAAGTAGAGTTAGTGTTATCCTCAATACCTAGCTACAACTCCTGACTTTTCCAAACCATTTATCATTTTAACTTTTTCAAACCATTTATCAATGCTTTTAGAGTGGGACTTGAAGTTATGTGGATGTAATATGGTCACTCAATTGCATACAAGACTAAAAACCATAAATCACGTGAGGAAAATAAATTTATTTATGATAAAGAAGTAGTTGTAATCATGCATGCACTAAAAAAATAAAGCTAATATTTAACTGTTAACAAGTTTTGAGGCCATGATTACCTCAAATATCTACTCTAATAAAAAATATGAACTGACAACGAATAGAAAGGATGGCCAAACTTCAATTATTTAAATTTAAAATTTTGCATATTGGGAAAAAGATAATAAGTTATAGATGCTTTATCTAGAAATTACAAAGAAGCACTTGGTTATCCAAACTTCAATTATTTAAATTTAAAATTTTGCATAAAAGGAAAAAATTAATAAGTTATAGATGCTTTATCTAAAAATTACAAAGAAGCACTTGGTTATGCAATCTTAATAATAATTAAGAATATCGAGGCATACCCATAATTTCAATAGAAAAATAATATTTTATGAAGTGGGAATCATATATTCTCAAAATTCAAGTCTTATACTCAATGTTGTAAACAATCATGACTCCTCAAATATCAATTTTTTTTTTAATTTGTTATAATACCTCAAAGAAAATTTTTTATAATAACTCTCAATCATTTCTTTGAAATGATATATAAAAAGACATCCAAAATATTTAATTGAGTGTAACATCTATAAACAATAAATAAAAAGTAAAGACTCTTCCAATCATTACAAATACCACAACAAAAACAAAAAAAATATCCATAAATTTTATTGATATCTGTAAAGGTTCTGATTAAATTTCTTTGGTTGTGGATTGTCTTACCGAGCTTTCCCACTTCATCATGATGAAGCATACCTGCTCCATACAAGTGATTAAAAAAAATTATTATCCAAATTAATAAACTTCATTGATTTCGTCATTTTTATACAAACTGTTTTTGTATTAACATATGTATAGGAAATTTTGTTTACTTTATGACATTAACATCCTCGAATAGGACAAAACATGCGTTCACAGCCATCATATCCGAATCATTATAGTGACATTCACTATAACATCTGTATGCAACAAATAGCCGGCTTTTCCAACCGAGACAAAACCCATTTCATATTGGGCTTGCCGGCCTTTTCCATCTAGAAAAAACCACTTTCATACATGCCAAGCCCAATCCAAATTTCAGAAGAGCAGATTGGAATAATTGCACTCTGTGTGGGTCATTTTCAAATTAGGAAAAATAAAAAAGCAAAATATATTTTCACAGAATTATTATCTTCTTCGTTGAAATAAAGACACAGCTTATAGAGACATATCACCCAGATCTTAAAGACACTCATCTCCTTTCTCAAATCATCTACATTTATATATAAGAAAAAAGTAGATAGTTTTTAACATTCAATTATAACAAACAATTTATTGATTGAATTTAAATCTATCCTTTAGATTCCTGATCATTTCATCAACTAATATCGACACAAAACTCTGAAATGAAAACGGCAAAAAAATCTGAAATGCGGTTACCTGTGAAGGATCGAAGGGATTGTTGGAATCGCAGTTAGAGGATAGCCTCCATTGTTGTAATTTGAACACAAACTATGTATCGAAAAATCTTCTGCAGATTTTCCTAGTGGTTGGGTAGCAGCAACCATTAGATGTATCGCAAAATGTACCGGCCACTGTTAAATCACAAAAACAAAAAAGTAAAAATAAAAAGGCTTTAAATGGGAGAAAATTTATCTACCCAATTAGAAACGGGACATGATGAATTGGATGTTTACATGTCGAACCAAATAAAAGAAGTCGAAATCCTCAGCGCGAGCATCTAAACTGAACGTGTAGCTGAAGAAGAGGAATAAAACTAAATTGCATGCACTTTTTGTTTCAGAATGGAGCTTGAAAGCCATGGCTGAATAGCTTATGGTTCTCTGTGCATATGGCCAAGAAAAGAGGATGATAACCCACTTAAATAAAAACGCAATCGTGTGTATTGACACGGAAATGTTGTAATATTTAGCATCTATTTCCATCTATAGCAATAATTTAATATTTCGTCGGGCGAACTAAACGTGAACAGTTTGAAAATTGATCAGAGGTTTATACCTACTTATGTTCTTTAGTCTGAAAATTTTGCGGAATAAACTTTGGCCGGACCACTAAAAACAATATGGTAAGATTTTTTGTAACGCTGGTTATTACTTCAATTAAAAAAAACAATGGAAAGTTCCGTTATTAGGAAATTAACAAATTTTGGGAATTTTTTTTTTTTTTTCAAAAGTTTTGCTAAGAACTTTAAAATCAGCTTATTTAATATATTATAGTTAGTTATTTTTTTTAGCTTAAGTTTTAATCTTAACAGTTTTTTAAATATTTAAGATAAGTTGTAAAAGTAAAAGCTTTACTTTGATCTATAATTTTTTATTAAAAAAAAAGATGAGTTGTAGAGTTTTTTTTTCTTTTAAACATTACTAATATAATACTTGTGTAGTAAAATTGGATTTTTTTGTATTCTTTTTTATTCTATGGAACCAATAAATTATGTGTCATAATTTCAATATAATTACCAGAAACTTTTGCTACTCTAACCTTGAATTTGAAATAATGAGAGTAAAAAATATAGTAATCTTTCCTGCTCTACAAACTCTATAACTCTTACCTAGCCCATCAAAAAAAGCTTTAAGCCCTTGATTTACATCTATGGAAGGGATGATTTATCTTATTGCCTTTGTTACTATCAAAACATTATAGTTATTGAAACTTCCAATGATTTGGTGAGGAGATTTATCAAGTAGATTTAACCATACTCCATATAATGAAAATAATAAGAAAGCTATAAAACCTTTGTATGATCTATTTTCAAAGCAAGATTTCAAACACTCTCTTAAAGAATCTTATCCTATATAAAGCTTTAATCATGCTATATCCTTCCTTCAAACCTATCTAATAAAAGAGAAAACTATTAGTAAATGATCAATTGTTTTATATCTCACTTACACAAATGATATTTTTCTAAACCATACCAACTCCTCTTCTATAATGCCTTGTTAATTTATATAAATGACATATTTTTGGACCATACCAACTCCTCTTCTATAATACTTTTCATGTTAAAACCTTATTTTTCATAATAAACCATAAACAAAATCTTATCTTCAACAATGCATAACTTTCTACTTTTAAAGCTACTTTTACCACCATGCTAAATCCTTATTTTTATCTTCCAATAAGATTTTATAACCCAACCTTAAAGGATACTCACTCACTCAATTCTTTGTACACACTAACTGATGAGTTTCCTTTTACAATTTAACATATCAATTTTAAGTCTTTACATATTATTTTCAATAATATTAAAAATAAGATAATAAAACAATAAAAATTAAATTTATTATTAAAAATAAATTAATAAATTTATTTTTAATAAATATAATTTTCGGTTTTAGGGGTCATAGTTAGGAGGCTCAGCTCTATACGTTTCTCACAATAACCAAATCAAAAAAATTAATTATCCGTTCATGTAGAGGAGTTGGAGAGCACGTGGCTAGTTAAAACTCTTCAATTCATGTAGAGGAGTTGGAGAGCAAGTGTGTAGTTAAAACTCTCCAGTTATCGAGAGGCCCAGGTTCAAATCTCTCCCCTCATATGTTGCGGATATGTTGTATATATAAAAGATTCCTCATAATAATAATAATATTTTTTTTTTTTTTTTTTTTTTATATAATTTATTTATTTTTTATTAATTTTATTATATTAAAATATTATCCACTAAATCACTTTCCATGTCATTTAGTTTTAGACGATTGTTTAAAAGGCTTACCCGAAAGAGACTTAATTGACGGATATGGAGAATAAAGGCTTTAAGCATATTTTCTTCTCATTTAATTTTAGATGATTGTTTAAAAGGCTTAACGGAAAGAGACTTAATTGACGGATATAGAGAATAAAGGCTTTAAGCATATTCGACGAATGACGCTAGATTCTTCGTAATTTGGAATCTTGTTATAGAGGCTAATTAGACCAACCAATGAGGCTAGCCTATCATTTGAGTCAAGGGTTTATTTCCGTAGCAATTCAAAATACATACACAAGGTGCCGATTTTTATGTGATGCGGTGTTTTTTTTGAAAAATTAATAAATAAATTATATTAATTTATATAAAAAATTAAAAATTAAAAATAAATATATATAAATTATTTATGTTGTTTTTTATTTTGAAAGGAAATATTTGGCTACATCTGAAATAATGCCCAAGGATTTATATAAAATAATTATTTTTACATAATTTAAAAATTATTTTAATTTGAATTGATATGTAATTTTATGTGATTGAAAAGATAATATATATTATATGTATTAAATATATATTAATTATAATAAATAAATATATATTAATATTTTTTTTTAAATATGGTCTACCAACAAGGACGCCACTTGGATTATCGGTGATGTGACCCAGGTTCAATCCCCACGGTGGATATGTATATGTATAAGAAGTATTTACTCAATAATAACATTAGAGGATATGAGTAACACCTTTACCGAACGACATTTGGTGTAATGGCAGTTGCTTGGTTATTATCATCCATGTGGTTGTGACATTTGGTGTAATGACAGTTGTCTGGTTATTATCATCCATGTGGTTGTGAGGTCGATTCCTCCGATGTTTGCTCGAAAAGAACATCGTTTACTGAATGATGTTCAATATAAAAAATATATATTTGTAAAATAAATTAATTATATTGTTTCGCTTTTTAGAAAAAATTTCGCTACATCTGCCCAAAAAATTATAACATTATTTTTTCCACATTATTTAAAAATAATTTTAATTTGAATAAATTATATATGCTTTAGCTAAAAAGCACAAAGAAGCATTTGGTTATGCAATCTTAATAATTTTTAAGAATATTATTATTAAGAATATTGAGGGCACAATAATTTACAAGAAAGATTATATCTCATAACTGAAAATCATATATTTTTAAAATTTAAATTTTATATTTAATATTATTTTAAATAATTGTAATTTTTAAATTTATTATAAAATCATAATTGAGTGTAACATGTATAAACATAAAACTGAGCATCTTACATAAATAATCATTACACATAAAGAAATACCCATAAATTTTATTAGTAGTTTACTTATCTCAAAAGGTTATGATTGAGTTTTTTTGTGGTTGTCAATGGTGGTACCAAGTTTTCCCACTTCATCATGATGAAAAATACCTGAGGGAAAAAAAGTTATTATCCAATGTTTATAAACTTCATTGATTTCCAAAGTAAATTGTAAGTGTTGTGATCCATTTTTTACACGAACTGTTTTTTGTAATGACATTTAGAAATTTTGTTTACATTATAAGACATTAACGTCCCCTCCAATAGAGGAAACATGCATTCATGGCCAGCATATCCGAATCATTATTCCCTATAACATCTGTATGCAACAAATAACCGACTTTTCCAACCGAGGCAAAACCATTTCATATTGGGCTTGCCCGCCTTTTCCATCTCTAGAAAAAAAAACACTTTTCATACATGCCAAGCCCAATCCAAATTTCAGAAGATCAGATTGGAATAATTGCACTCTGTATGGGTCTTTTTCAAATTAGGCAACAAAAAAACAAGACATCTTTTCACAGAATTATTATCTTCGTTGAAATAAAGATACAGCTTATAGAGACATATCACCCAGATCTTAGAAGGAAGGAAATGAAATCTGGGAAGAGCACTTGTCTTCAGGCAGAACAGGGCAATCTATAAAATTAGATCCAGAGGAGTCCACGCACGAATAGATCTGGTACAATTGTTTGTTTCCCGACTCGTCTGTATTACATTCAACTCCAGTGGTGTATCCAGTGCCAGATTTCAGTGCATCCTCAATGCTACTTAAACTGTATTGCCCACCGTCAGGATGGATCCCTGCACTCTCTAAAGCCCCTAGAACATCCACACTGTCCTTAAGTTTTAGGGCAGCTTGAAAATAATCATGTTGGCTTAGAACAGACTCTGAACAGGTCCCATGTTTCTCCCATTCATGTTCCCAGAAATTGAACCCATTGCTGCTGGGACAGGCCAGAGAACCCCACTCGGCATTCATCTCCTTTCTCAAATCACTTATCTACATATAAGAAGTAAAGCAGTTCCTGATCTTTTCATCAACTAATCTCGACACAAAACTCTGAAAAAGAAAAGGGCAAAAAAAAATCTGAAGTGCGGTTACCTGTGAAGAATCGAAGGGACTGTTGGAATCGCAGTTAGAAGGATAGCCTCCACTGTTGTAATTTGGCCACAAACCATGTATCGAAAAATCTGCTGCAGGTTTTCCTGTGGTAGGGTAGCAGCAACCATTCGATGTATCGCAAAATGATCCCGGCCACTGTTAAATCACCAAAACAAAAAAGCTTTCAGTGGGAGAAAATTTCTCAACCCAATTAGAAACGGGACATGATGAATCAGATGTTTACCTGTTGAACCAAATAAAAGAAGTCGAAATCCTTAGCGCAAGCATTTAAGCTGAACCTGTTGCAGAAGAAGAGGAACAAAGCTAAAACGCATGCACTTTTTGTTTCAGAATGGAGCTTGAAAGCCATGGCTGAATAGCTTATGGTTCTCTGTGGATATGGCCAAGAAAAGAGGATGTTAACCACTTAAATAAAAACGCAATCGTGTCAGAGTAGGTAATCTCGTGGTGTATATTGATCCAGAAATGTTGTAATATTTAGCATCTACTTCCATCTATAGCATTAATTTAATATTTCGTCTGGCGAACTAAATGTGAACAGGTTGAAAATTGATCGGAGGTTTATACCTATTTATGTCCTTTAGTCTGAAAAGCCGGACCACTAAAAGCAAGATGGTAATATGCATTTGTAACGCTACTTACTACTCTATTAAAAAAACAATTGGAAGGTTTCGTTTAATCAAGACATAAGACAGTGAGGATTAATCCTTAATTTAAAAATAAGATGTTAAAATAAACTGAAAGGAAATTTTAATATAAGAATATATTATTAAATATTTAATTTTTTTTAAGAATATTAAAAATAAAATAATATACTTTTCTTACAGTTTAATACGAGATTTTAAATATATTATTAAATATTTAATTTTATTAAAATATTAAAAATAAAATAATATACTTTTCTTACGGTTTTATTAATCTTATTATAATAATAGAATTTCCACTCATCGCTTTGATTGTCATTTTATTTTAGATGATTATTGGAAAGGGATAGGCTGTAGGCATGGAGTGCATGTCCGTAAGTTGTTTTGATTAGATTTGTTGAAGAATCAAAAACCTCTCCTAATTAAATTCCTTCAACTATAAAATCCCGTTGACTTAACTTTTAAGTAGGATTTATAAAAACTAATAATTCCAGATGATTTCTGACAGAGACTTATTTCTTTTATTGTTATTGAAGGATATATATAAGAAGAACGGCTCTTATCCCTCGAATCAAAGCATATTCCACTAATAACGTTAGATTCTTCTTAATTTGGAATCTTGTTACAGAGACTAATTAGACCAATGTGGCTGGCCTGTCATTTCAGACAGGTTTATTTGCTCAGAAATTCGAGATAGATGCATGCCTTTATGTAGAATAACGTAATATATAAGATAAATTAATTAAATTGCCATTACCTTCTTGCATGAGATATTCGCTGGATCGCCACATCCTTTAATCCAATAATGCTTAAAGAATTTATATAAATTGTTTTTTTTATCAAATTAAAATAATAATTTTAATTATACTTATGTATTTTAATAGTTATTTCTTTTATATCTATATGTTTTAAAATTAATTATATTATTAAAATATTAATAATAATTAATATTTATCTTTATTTCTTTATTTGATCAGCGAAGGTTAGATGGATTGGTAAGAGGTTGGGCACTTACCAGGAGGAGATCTAGGTTCAAACCTCGCGGGCATGCCTACTCTAGGGTAAAGGTAGTAGTCTGACTAGAATCCGTTGAGTGTGTGTCAGCTTGATGACGGCGGTACCAACCCCGAGCCACCGGGGGTCTCCCTCACTCCGAGACGTGTTTACCGAGGCAAGGTAGGGGTTATAGTGGTAGCTCTATTATTTAATGCTACTACCGGAATCAATGTGATTTGACCCTATGACCAGTTGTTCAAAAAGGAAAAGCAATTACCAATTCTCCTATATATCTAAAAATATATATATTTAGCTTATTTTTAATATTAATAAAATATAATTTTTAATAATATATAAACAACATGGAGGCTATATTTACTTTTAACTTATAAATAAAATTATTTATATTAAAATTAAAGATTTTAATAGTTGAAAATTTATATTTATCAATGAGTCTTTTAAATAGTGCAAAATACTTGATTTTTTAATGAGTTTATATAAAAAAGAAAGGATGTTTACAGTAAGATTTCACCTACTAATTTTTAAATTATAAGAAAATTGTGTAAAGGTTTTTAAGCCAAAGATTTTAAGGATATTTAAAAAGATGTCATTAATCTATTTTAATTTTAAGTTTTATATTATATTGGGTAAATTATTTATTATAAAGATATTTTTTATTTATTTATTTATTTTTATTTGGTTAGTGTGAAAAACCCCTATTTGATATAAAGGTCTAAGCAATATTTGTCTCTTTAAGAATGCCACATTATATAATGATACATCATTTATATATACTTATAAGTATTAAATATTATTATGTAAAAAATATTTAAAAGAAATAAATTTAAATTTATATGCAAGAACTTTTTTAATAATTATGAATAGTTAAATGCAATTTTATTTCTTTTAATTATATATTATTGTTAGGTTCGAGGTGTAGACCAATTGGTTCATCCAAACCCTATAAGGGGGGCGGAGGTCTAAGGTTCAAATCTCGGGCCTTGTCGGATTGAACGTTTATCCCTTTCTTGGTGTTTTCAACGACGTAAAAGGTTTAAAATAATTGTGACATGGTGGTTATAGGGGAAAACTGCACAAATATCTGTGTGGTGGTTTCTGGGGTGGACAATGTAAGTCCGAGAGCACACTTTGATGCAGTACAAAATAAAAAAAAAACAAATAAATGCAGCAGAATAATAATATTTTAATTGTGCACCCCAACCTTATATCATATATTAATTTGACAATGCACATTATATAGTGCATAACTTAGAAGGGGTTGGAGAGAATAGAGGAAAGGGAGCGTGGAGGGATAAGGAGGTTGGAGGAATAAAGGGAAAGGAGTTGGAGAGATAAGGGAAATGGAAGGCATGGAGGAATAAGGAGAAGGTAGAGGAGGGAATATAGGAGGAGGGTAGGGAGAATAGGAAATAGGAAAAATTAAAAATTGATGCCGACATATCTTGCCGACAAAACCTAGGAGTGTTTACACTTAGGACTAGAAAAAACTAGATTTTTCTAAGTCCTATTCACGTTTGCAACAGACAACGCAGAATACTATAGCAGTCATAAAATCTGGATAGCATGCCTAAATTCGTGGAGGCTACCGATTCCACCATGTTAAAAAAAAAAAATTATATATTATTTTTAAATATTTGTTTAATTTTGATATACCTCAAATTAAATTTTCTAAAATACATATACATTGGATTTATTTCTTTTTAAGAAATAAATATATTTTGTCATTTATCTCAACAAATTAAAATTAATTTGATCTTGTATTAAGCTATATTATGATCTTCATATTGTTTCAACATATTTTTATATAATTTATAAAAATGGCCTTTGTGTCATTTTTTATATATTATGAAAAAAATCAACTTATATATACTTTGTTTTTCTATAAATAAAACTTTCTTAGAATCACTTTGCTTTTGCTTCTTTTCCTTGAAAAAACTTTCTTTTTCAACAAAATACACTCACCAAAAAAATTAACTTTTTAAAAAACAAGCTTTCTAATCCTCCTATAAATTCATACATGTTTTTATTCATGCATGTTTTTTCAGTACATATATTCATTTTCATGCATGCATGGTTACATTACATAGTTTTTTTTTCTTTTTAAGCCTAAATTTACATTGCATATAAGTTTTTCAATAATGCATACATGTCAAATCTAAACATACAAACTCAAAAATGAAAACTAATAAAAATTCTAACTATCTTCAATTTGAGATTTTTTGAGTTTATAATTCTAGAAATTATCT
>JAQPPZ010009035.1:0-20188 GCA_028583015.1 Wollemia nobilis | reverse complement strand
CCCTCTGGAGATTGGTCTGGAAGCCATTTCTTGCTTCCAGCCTTTCAATGTTGGCCGGGTCTAGGGTGCAATTGTAAAAATCCTTTCCTGTGGCAGATTTCGGACCAACAGCTCCTATTGATTACAATGGTAAAGTGAATTTATGGGAGCACATTGGCTTTGTGAGAAGTCTGGCTCCCCTATACCCATGGATTTCTGCTGGAGACTTCAATTCTATCACTTGTCTGGAGGAAAAACGTGGTGGGATTGATCATCTTGAGCATTTTTCTTCTGTATTCAATGCTCATATCCAGGCCTTGAACTTGGTTGAAATCAAGCCGGATAATGGGATATTTACTTGGCATAATATAAGATGTGGGGAATATTCCATTTCAGAGAGACTGGATAGGTTTCTGATCTCTAGTTTTTGGATTTGCAATAATAGAAGTGCTAGTTCTATGATTCTGGAGGGTAGAGGATCTGATCATTGGCCTATCAAACTCTTTGCTCTGGAGTTAGGGCTAAAAAAGAATCCCTCATTTAAGTTTCAACTTATGTGGTTGCGAGATCCTAAGCTTCATGATTTCATTCGAGGCTGGTGGACTAATGGCAAACCTCCTCATGGCACCCTATGTACTCCTTTATGAAGCGGCTTCAATTTGTTAAGAATAAATTGAAGAGATGGAATAGACTAAATTTTGAGAACCTTTCCTTGGCTACGATGGTAGCTCTTAGGAGGGTGGAAGAAGCTTCAAGGAAGATTAGAGATCAGGGACTCACAGAGGAGCTTCTTGTTGAGGAATCTGAGGCTATAAAAGACCTTGTTGAATGGGAACTGAGGGAAGAAATTTTTTGGAAACAAAAAGCTCGAGTAGATTGGCTTCAGGAAGGGGATAGGAACACAACCTTCTTTTATAACTCTGTTAAGGCTCGTCGTAATGGTAACCTGATTACCTCTCTTGTTAATTCTTAGGGTGCCCTGCTTTCTTCTTTTAGGGATATTTCAGAAGAGACTAAGAGGTATTTTTCCTCTCTCTTCAAGGAGGATGCCCTCTCAGATGATGAGGAAGAAAAACTTATTCTAAACTGTATTCCCTCGATTGTTTTTAGAGAGATGAATGAGCACTTGATGGGTCCAATTTCCCTTGAGGAGCTGAAAAGTGTTGTATTCAAGATGAAAAAGGGGAAAGCCCCGGGTCTGGATGGATTCTCGATTGAGTTTTATCAAGATTTTTGGGAGTTAATCAAATTTGACCTTTTGGAGGTGGTCTGTGAGTCCCAAAAGAATAAACATATGCTAAGGTCCCTAAATGCTACCTTTTTGGTGCTTATTCCCAAGAAAGAGGGAGCGAATTCCCTGGATATGTTCAGGCCTATTGCTCTCTGTAATGTTGTATATAAGATCATCACAAAAATTATTGCTGAGATGCTGAAGATATGGTTGAGCAAACTCATCTCTGAGGAGCAAGGTGGGTTTTTTGCTGATCGATAAATCATGGATGGGGTTGTTATTGCTACAGAAGCTATTCACTCAATGGAAACTTCTAAGGAGAAAACTATGTTCATTAATTTGGACATGTCAACAGCCTATGACAGAGTTAGATGGTCCTTTCTTCAAAAATTTCTTGCTACTTTTGGCTTTGAGGAGGAATGGATTAGATGGGTGATGAGCTGTATTTCTTCTTCCTCATTCTTTGTTCTTGTTAATAACGAGACATCAGAGCTATTTGAGGCCTCAAGGGGATTGATGCAAGGAGATCCTATATCTCCTTATTTGTTTATCATTATGGCAAAAGGGTTGGGCAAATTACTCAAGTCTCAGGTCAGGCATGGTCTCATTCAAGGGTGGAAGTGGGATAACAATTTGCCACCTCTTTCCCACCTTCAATTTGTTGATGATACTACTTTGTTGGGAGTTGCCACTATCAAGGAAGCTGGAAACATTAGACAGTCTCTTGACATATATCTTGGTGCTTCTGGACAGGTGATTAATGAGGACAAGTCCTTTATTTTCTTCTTCAATACCCCCCCTCTTATTCAAGCTAGGATTGCTCGCATTCTAAGATTCCAGGTCGGGACTCCCCCCTTCATTTATCTTGGGATTCCGATTTCATCTCATCCTCTGCCTAGATCTTCTTGGAAATCTATACTTGATAAGTTTAGAAGGAAGGTAAATCACTGGACTATCTCTGCAGGTAGAGTATTGCTTTTAAAATCTATTATTCAAGCTTTACCCATTTATAGATGTTTTGTGCAAATAGCTCCTTCTCATTTCATCAAGGACACGGATGCTTTGTCAAGACAGTTTTTGTGGTCTAGCAAACTTGATCAATCTAAATGGAGTTTGGTTAGATGGGATTCCATTTGTAGGCCAGTTCAAGAGGGAGGCCTTAGGTTGCGAAAAACAACTCTTTCTGGGTAGGATTTGGCTGTGAAACTTTATTGGAGATGGTGTACCTCTCAAGATCATATTTGGGCTAAAATATTATCTTATAAATACTTGAGAGGTATTTCTGAGGCAGATATCCCTAGAGCCAGTTTGGTTGGGAAAGGTTCTATTATCTGGGACACTCTGAAAAGAGGAGCTAATTTAATTAAGCAAGGTTTGTTCTGGATTTGCAATCGGGGATCAAATGTTCTTTTTTGGGAGGATTCTTGGGATGGCCACCCTCCTATCTTGACTCAATATCCCAGGTTACATTCCCTAAGCATTTGTTTCTTGGAAGCGGGCTGGTCTCATGTGGAGGACTTTAAAAAAATCCAGTATTTTGGAAATATGGAGATGTACAGATGGAAATATCCATAGCAATGGCCCCAATGGGGATTGGCCAAGGATAGAGATGTGTTTGCTCTTATTCTTACAGGGAGGTATTGTTCTTCATTGAGGGATAAATATATTCTGGCTTGGAACCCTAATCCCAAGGGAACCTACTCTGTAGCCTATGGTTATCAAGTTCTTGATAAGCAAAAGTTTGGGAGTCTCCCTGTCACATGGTGGAAAAAGGTGTGGAATAAATTTGCTTGGCCGAAATGTAACTTTTTCTCTCGGTCGGTAGCTCGTAATAAATGCCTCACTTGGGATAACTTGAGGAAGAGGGGATTTCAGGGTCGCTCTTTATGTGTCCTTTGTGGTAAGAATGAGGATGACTCTTCTCATTTATTTTTCCAATGCTGCCTTGCCAAAGACATTTGGCACTATTGGTGGAGTGCTTGGAACCATCCTTGTTTTCATGTGCTCTCCCTGGTGGAATTTTGGAGTAGTCTAGGTAGACCTCCAACCAAGGCCCCCTTACTCCAAGTGGCTTGGAATTTGGGCCCTTCCTGCATCATCTAGTAGATTTGGATAAAAAAAAACCATCACATTTTTGAGGGAATTCATTTGGCTGTTCAACAGATCTGGCAAAGGATCCTGTGTATGGTTCAAGAAACTATCCATAGTAAATGTGATGTGGACCCCCATTTGGACTCTAGGGAAGAGAAGGTACGACAAGCCCTTGGTTTGTTTGGAGTTGGTGTGAATTATTCTAGCCCTAGCAGGATTCCTCAGCTTAGCAAGAAGGTTAGGAGAGAGGGTATATGGATACTACCCCCTAGAGGGGTTTTAAAAATTAATACTGATGGGTCGTCCAGGGGCAATCCTGGACATGCTATAATTGGGGGTGTTGGGAGAGATTCTACTGGTGTGGTCAATTTTTTATTTTCCATTTATAAAGGTGTTCACTCCAACAATCTTATGGAAGCTTTGGTGATACTTGAGGCCTTGCAAAGGGGGTTTTATCTTGGCTGGTGCAAGATTCTTTGCGAGTCTGACTCTCAAATTTTGGTTAATATTTTAAACAACAAAAGAGTGGAGGATGTTAATTGGCAGTTGGCCTCTGTGACCATTCAGATTCTCAGAATGAGTGAAGAGTCCAAATTTATATCCTTTGTGCACATTCCAAGGGAATGGAATGGGGTTGTTGATTACCTGGCCAAAAGGGCTTCTGAGCTATTGGATACTCAAAGTATTGATAACTAGGAGAGTCTCCCATCTGGGGATTCTCAACACCTACGAGGGTTGCTCCATAAGGATTTTTAGACTTAATGTGGTTTGTTTTTTTTGGTTTTCTTTGGGAGTTGACCTTGTCTGGTGATTTAGCCTGTCTTGTTGCTTATTTGAGTCCTAGGTGGGGGCTCAGATGTACTTTGTAATCCAGAATTTTTATCAATAAATTTTTACCCCTTTATTTAAAAAAAAATGAAAGCTTATGAAATTATACAATTCTATATCCTCTCTATTTATCTATATCTATATGCTCAACCAAATAGGAGAATTTTATTTATACAAGTAGGTTACATGATTGATAAGATTTTGTGCTACAATATAGGACTGTTACAACTATGGCAAAACTATTTCTAGAATGCAGGGATATGATCCATTATACCTTATCTATTTTATCTTCTGGAATGCATATGTTGAAGGACAAGTGTTGGAAAGGATAGGGATATACCTTAAATAGTTTCAACCATCGTTTACTAGTTTATTTGTTGCATTTAAAGGCTCTTTTAATCAAAACTATTGCTTTTGCACTCATTCGCGAGCTGTTATGGAATATTAGGCAAAAGAACAGAGTTTGCAATAATTATCACACTAGAAGCATATGTGAACAATTGTGATGGTGGAAATAGTCTCCATGTGTACGCAGAAGACTAATTCCATTTTGTGCATCAGCTGAAGTGGACAAATTCCAAGCCATGTTGTATATATATAGTTGGCTGGAATTTGTATGGAAAAATTTATGTTTTATGCACAGTCAACTATTGATAAAGTTTTTGGTACCTTTTGGTTATTCAAAGTGAGTGAATGATGGTAAAATCTTGTGAAAGAAGCACAAAACAAAATATATAGCAGTACCTTAATATTACAACTTTAATTTAATGCAAAATATACAAAAACATACAACTAAAACAGACTATAAAACTTAGAAAAATAGTCAAAATAGGATATATGCACTTTAACATTTACAACATGTAAACACCAATACATAATGCATTCTATCACTATAATTATCATAAAAACATAACATAAGGTGTTAAAAAATAATTATAAGTTATTAAAAGTAGTCCATGGATGAGGTATTTGTAGGCCTCATCATTTTCCCCCTAATCTATTTTAATGCATGTGCTCATGCATTCTATGTAGCCATAATAGCACAGAGATCTACATCTAGATTTCGTTCTTCATAACTCAGATTTAGTCCTGGAACCTTATAATATCCTTTGATTGCTTGTATTTTCTAGAGACATTCTTGGAACTGCTCATCTGATAGGGGATCACTATTAAAGAAATAAATAATTTGAGGTATCACATTTGGCAACCTATACCTTAAACCTACATAGTGATCATGTAGCTTGTGGATAACCTGTACTATGCCTTCTGCTCTCTTTCTAGACCATAATAAATTGTTAGGTGAGATAGGTTCCCTCTTCTAAAGTGATATTGACAATTCTCCCCACCTGCTTTTACAAGTTGAGAGAGCATTACCAAAATGCTGATTACAGAAGACCTAAAAATTCTTGATACAATTATTAATATTGCTCTTATATACTTCTCTAATTTTCATTTCCCTCATCATAGTAAAATGTTGATTGATGGACTCCCTATAATTATTATGGGTTCTTTTAATTAGTAACTTAGCTGTTAACTCCATTTACTTTCTTGAACTTTTCTCCTCCCAATAAATCTGATTTTGCACTAAAGATATAAAGGCTCTTAGTTGAATATATCCTGTAAATATGTGTGGCAAGAAGGTTCTATTTTTAGGTAAGAAGTTATTATGCAAAAATAGTTCACAAAGCAGATTCCTCTATTCTTCTAGACTATGCAAATATGTTTCTATAAATTCATCAGTAGTGTCCAGTTTATATGGAAGTTTGGAAACAATTCTCATTAATTGCCAGCAGAGGTATTTTTCCTTTAATATTAGAGTATAAAACCTTACAAACCTTCTACACTGAACTAAGTATTCTGCAATTTGGCACATATCCTGTATTTGTTCCTGTAACTTACTTATATCTGCAATTTGGGCTTCTAGCTTCTGCTTCAAAGGTTTTAAGGCTGAAATTTGTGCCTCCATTTGTTGACACTACAACATCCAATATGCTATGTCCTAATTATATTTTATCATTGTAACTATTTATGGGGGCCTTATGACTGATTGTATTTTTGGAGGCAAGTCCACTTGTATAACAACTTCTGATGTGTTAACAATGAATAGATCTACTTGCACTCCAATTTCTGTTATTTCAACTTAATGTGATTCAACTATAATTAATTCAACAAATATTTGAGGAGAATGTATATTTACCTATTATTGCACTTCCTCCTATTCATTGGCCTCCTTAGCTTCTTGTATTGTTTGTACCCCCTACTGTAACTTTTTAGAATGTTCTGTAGAGGCTTCTGAATCTGTCATGCTGACATCCTACTAGAAAATTTGGGTTGTTGATTCTTCTATTTCCACTCATATTATGGGTGATCCTTACTCAGGTAAGGCCAACTCTCTATTATCTTCTACTAATTCTAATAAAATTTTGGTCAATTCATCCTCAGAACCAATTTCTATAGATTGTTGCTCTAGATTGGACAACTGAGCCCTTAGTTTATTCATCTCTTCTTGAAAATTAGCAATAAGCTTATATTTCTCTATGTGAGAGTGAAAGCACGAGGATACGGAAACAAAAAGGAAAAGCCAAGATGCGATGCAGACGAAACAAAAGATAACGCTAAATCCTATGAATTGAAAGTGCATGAAAGGAGAGAAGCATAAACGAATCGAAACCAAATAGAAAGCCAATATGGAAGACAACCCTTTTTATTAATATGCTTCAAAACTCGATTACAATTCACCTCCTCCATTTTTAGGGGCTAGGAGCGTTAAATGTGTTCTTGTCACATCAATGGATGCTATTCCTTCTTTCGCGTGCCCACATGTAAAGTGGGCGGACCAAACATCACCGTCACTTGCGTTGATGAGTCTTGACTCCTTGCTGCTCCTCTGATGTTGAGACCCTATGTTCAAGGAAATAGGAAATAGTCAGTAGCACCTGTAGATAAAATGAAACATGCAATCCCCACGCCTTCAATTAGTACATGCAAAATATAAATGAAACGATAGCTGAAATAGATCCAAATGAACTAAAAACTTGACAGGGGCATAAAAACATCATCAAGAAGGCACTACAAATGGAACAGTCAAAAAATTTGCCACATATTCGTATTCGCTCCGAGGCGGGACGATTAGACCTGCAACAAAGTGTCAAAAAGCACAGTCCCAAATGTCACATCCGGGAAGCTCCAAATCACCTACAAAGTTGGGGGTTAGCTAAAAGGGGGTATTTTGGGAAGACCCAGAAGGTCATATTTTCCCAATTTGGCCTCTATCACTAGGAATTTGATGATGCTACCTGCATGTTAGTAAAGGCGGGAAATGATAAAAACATGATAAAAAATGCTCAAAACGATGTGAAATTTGAATGACAACCTATCTAAGTAGCATAGAATCAGATGCAAGAATAACAGAAAGGAAATCTTCTACAGATTTCTAATCGATCTGGGGCGGGGCGATTAGAACTGCAGTAGTGCGGGGGGCGCCCGGGGGCAGGACGCCCACCGTTTAGGGCCCGATTTCGGCACCAATCCACTTGGGATGGGTCCAAAACCTCTTGTGGGGTGTTTTCAAAAAATTTGGTAGGATGTTGTGGCAAAATGTCGGGTTTTGGTTCCAGATTTTCCCTTCCAATAATCACCCAATGACCTCCTCTCCAAAAGAGATCAAGGATGTGAAAGGCACAAATCAAAGAAGATGTGTGGATGTAAAATGACAACACTTCATTGCTCAAAATGCTCCTTCTCTCTATCTCTTGTGGTGAGAAAACTCACCAATTTATAGACCTGGAGGTCTCTTGTGATTGAGCATGCAGAGGCGCCACTTGGAAATCATGCCTTCCCAAGGGGGAGAAGATTCCTCCCTGATTAGGGGCTCCATGACTGCCCTTGTAACTGCCTCTAGCGCTCAAAAAATGCTCACTCACACTCCCATGCAATGAAGGAAGAGTTAAGTGGTGGATCTGAGCTGCCATTTGTCAAGATTTGACTTTTTTCCCGTCAAACCTGCTATTCGCCCCACCCTGGAGCGAATACTGCTAATCGTCCCTGGGTGGGGCGAATAGAAGTTTGTAATCGTCCCTGGGTGGAACGAGTATGAAGCAGAGTGCTTGAAGGTGCCAAATTGACTTCTGACCTTCCAAAACTACTATGAGAGTGGTTAGGACCACTATTTAACCTCTGGGGGCTGCCCTGGGGGTTGTGTGTGTCAATGCGATCAGTGTTTGCAGTCACATAATCGGATTGGTGCCGTTTTGGTGTCTATAGATGCCCCTTTTTGGGATGCATTGTGCATGGCATAGTGCTGAGAAAAAATAGATAACCAAAGCACTAATGATTAGGGTTTCTCAGTAACCTAACCAAATTTTGATGCCCCAAGTATGGAAAGGGCATGCATTCTTGAATCCTTGCTTCTAACGAGCGAAGGAACTCAATTCAAGTGTTAACCTTTTTCGGTGAGGTGTTACTTGATCTTGGCCATTGATCAGTCATGAATAGGCAAAGGGCACAACCTTTTGTCTTTGGGAACCTTGAGTTCATGATTCACGAATGCCAAGTGTTTGATCAGCTTGTGATTATTGCTTGTTTGCTGCCCCAAGCAGGGGCGTGATTGTCTTTGTCAATGATTCTTTGAATGCATGCCATTTCCATGATTGGGTGTGTATTTGTTGATTGGTGACTAAGTGTGACTACCCCCTCAAGCGATGAATCGATGAGGGAATGACCTACATGAGAAAAGCGATGAGTCGCTTGACCCAAGATGACTTGTGTAAGGGTGCCTTCAGAGGTTTATCTTTGAATGTGTGTGCAGTTTTTCGACATTTAGACCTATTTTTGGTGGGTGTTAACCCTTTTTGCGATGCCCCTTGGGGTTGAAATTATCAAAAATTTGTCCTCCCGTGGAGCGGTCCGGCTATGGTAGCCTTCTTGGGGAGTAGGATAGTGACAATTTGTGACCCCGACATCGGTTTTGTATGCCAGTGAATGGCGAGCGCAAAGGCGCCTTTGTTCGGCAATTTTATTGCTATTTTTGGGTGGATTTTGACCCTTTTTGGGACGTCGCTTTGGGATGAAATTCTCTGCAATCCATCCTCCCGTGGAGTGGTCCGGCTATGGTAGCCTTCTTAGGGAGTAGGATAGTGAGGATTTGTGACCCCGACGTCGGTTTTGCATGCCCGAAATGTCGAGTGCCAAAGCACTCTTATTGGACAATTTTATTGCTATTTTTTTTTGCATTTGTTTTGCTGTTTTTTGAAATTTTTGCTCTGTAATCGTCCTTTGGTGGGGCGAATACTAGGTTGGTAATCATCCCAGGGTGGGACGAGCGCTAACCAGAGCGCTCGTCCCAGGGTGGAATGATTACAGGCCTAAAAGCCTATTTAAGGGCCAAAACTAGGGTTTGGGCTCATTTGCATTCAAATTTTTTGGCGATTTGGAGCTCTGAGGAGGAGGAGGTCGATTCTGCGAAGCGAAGCGCTGCCGAACTTTGTCCAGACATCATGAGTGCATGGACCGGGTCATCAAGTGGCGGAGCCGATGCGAGACCGGTGAGTGCGCCTCCTCGTTTAATTAGCTCGCAATTATTTGGAAATTGTTTGATTTTACAATTTAAAATCGCAATTTGTTTTTCTTTTGTAGTTTGTTTCGTGATTTTAAAAATGAAACCCAAGTTTAAATTTATTTTGAAAAGACGTAATTAAATTCTGAAATTTGTTTTCCGTTTTAAACTAAGGTAAACCCTAGGTAAAAAGAAAAATTTGTTGTTTTTTGATGTTTTTGTTAAATTAAAACCCTAGGATAAACGCAAAACCCTAGCTTAGAGTTTTAGGTTAATTTTGTCAGTTTTAAAACTTATTTGAAAACCCTAGGTTATTAAAAACTGTCATTTTAATTTTGTTTTTTTTGTATATTTTTATCAGTTTAGACTAGGATTATAAACCCTAGGTTAATTTTTTTTTTATGCTGTAATAAAATTTTGTTTTTGTCAGGTAGACTAGGATAAACAACCCTAGGTTAACTGTTGTTTTTATATTATTTTGGTTTGTTTTTGTCAGTTTAGACTAGGATAAAAAAGATCCTAGGTTAACTGTTTTTTATGCTGTAAAAATTTTGTTTTTGTCAGGTAGACTAGGATAAACAACCCTAGGTTAACTGTTGTTTTTATTTTTTTGGCTTGTTTTTGTAGTTATTTGTCAGTGTAGACTAAGGGTAAACCCTAGGTTAACTGAAAAATTTGTTTTTGTTTGTTTGGTTTTTTTGTTTTTATTTGTCAGTGTAAACGTAGAGTTAAAACCCTAGGTACTGGCAACTATTTTTGACTTTTTGTGTGTTTTTAATTTATTAGTTTGAATTAGAGTGAAAGACCCTAGGAACTAAAAATGTTTTTGAATTTTTTTTTAATTGTGTTTATTAGTTTAAACGTAGAGTTAGAAACCCTAGGTACTGACAAACAATTTTTAATTTTTATTATTTAAATGTATTAAAAACCCTAGGTACTGACAAACTATTTTTGATTTTTTTGAATGTTTTGAATTTGTTGTTGTTTTAGTTATCAGTTTAAACGTAGAATTAAAAACCCTAGGTACTGACAACTATTTTTTTTGAATTGTTTTGAATTTTGTTGTTTGTTATTTTTCTATTTTTAGCTGTACATTATTTTATGTATTGTTGTATATTCATGTTATTGTTGTACAGTTTATCATGTTTTTTAATGTTTTTGTCTTGTTTTCTTTGTAGGTTGTGAAGAGTCGGTACCGTGTGCCTACGGTTTTCTCAGAAGCATAGGAGGCACTGACTTTGGCTGACTGGGAATGGCTTGATGCCCTTGGGCTCAAGCATGTGACTCGGCTGGAGCCTGTGGTCGGGGATCGGGCCTATCTGACGGCCCTGATCAACTTGTGGGATCCCTGGACCAACACTTTCCATCTCCCAATAGGGGAGATGATAGTGACCTTGGAGGACGTCTATCGGATTCTATGGATTTTGATAGATGGACTGCCGATCAGGATGACATCGCGGGATCAGTGGACAGTAGTGTTGACACGCTACTTTGGGCATGGGGAGGAGATGGGTGTGGATAGCCCAATGGAGAGGGCAGAGGGCGACTACCAGATTGGTGGCATTCTTGTATGATGGTGGCTAGAGAGGGGCGTGTTGGGAGTGAGGCATGCAGTACTGATGGGCCTCATTTCCAACATGCTGCTACCTGACTCTTCGGGTGCGAGGTTCCCATGGAACCTGTTGGAGGTGGTCTTTCATCTAGTGGATTATCCGACGCATGAGCCCTTGATTATGAGGTGGGGGAAAAAACTATTGACATAGCTCTATGATGAGTTGTATGAGGTCCGTTGTTGGAGGTGGAAGGGGATTGGCTGCAGCTATCTATTGTAGAGCTGGGCTTGGCAGCACATAGCGGTGGAGAGGCCGATGGGGTTGCCATGGACTACTCGGTCAGAGATGGTGGACAGAGATATAGGATATGCGGCTCTATGGTGGTAGTCTAAGGAGCAGGGGCAGAGTCGATGATGGGCAGGTGTCGTAGGGCACTATGCTGATGCCTTCGCTTGGATTACTCTAGGGGAGGTGTTCTGGCACCCATACCAGGACTGTCCAGCCTGGCCTGAGGCTGGAGAGTGGCTTCGATGGGTGCACAGGGGGAGATGGCTGATCGGGCAACATGAGACTGAGCAGGAGTACTTCTTGTACGTCCGGGTGACACGATAGTTTGGGGTGCACCAGGGGTTACCTGGTGAGCCCTTGATCTATCATCATCGAGGGGATGAGAGGACCTTGGCCTGGCCGATCATCGAGCCACTAGGGGAGGAGGCAGATATAGTTATTGATGCACCTGACATGGATGACATCGGGGTGACGGCTGAGTATGAGCAGTGGTGGACACTATGGTGATGGCGGGGAGAGGGACCACTGGGAGGCACAAAGGTAGCAGCAGCAGGCGGGGAGGGTGGAGAGGCACCAGGAGATGATTGGGGAGCTCCATTGGAGGATGCGGACATGGTGGAGGTGGATGATGTGGGTGTGGATTTTGGGGTTTCAGATCAGCCGAAGATGTAGGACGTCCCGGAGCAGTGGGAGCCGGAGCAAGCTTGCCTTTCTAGAGATGTCTATGCCTCAGGCAGTCTCAAGAGATATTGAGGTAGGGTTGCATGTTGAGAATGCATGATTGGAGGGGCTACTCTAGAGGCGAGATGAGGAGCTTGGGGATGCACTACGAGAGAGGGATCTCCTACGAATGTAGTTGGTAGAGCGAGAGAACGCATTGGCTATGTACCACCAATGGGATGGGGATACCGATGCTGTGTGGGAGAGGGATCTCCTGTGGACATAGCTGGCACAATGCAATGAGAATTTGGCTATGTATCACCAACGAGAGATGGACTTGGTGCGGCATCGATTGGAGCTAGAGGTGGAGATTATCCTCCTCAGTGGGTGGATCCCTACGTTGAGTGGAGGTGGATCATCATGCCACTCGAGAGGGAGTGATACGGAGCAGTCAACATCCTCTCGATGTAGGTGATTGGATGAGGGGGGCTCTAGTAGGCATGATGCGGGGGCTAGCAGCAGCTACCCTGAGGGGTCCCATAGGACCCACACCATGAGGGGTAGTTCCCGTCGCACCGATCCTACGTGATCATGGTGGCCGATGCCCTAGGATTGGGGTTTTTTTGAGTTTTTGCTTTTTTTGTGGGGTCAGAGGACCGGTTATTGTAGCCTATGGGCATTTTTGATGATATATATACAGATGAATTTATTTTATTTATACACATGTCATGATTTGATGTTATGCACAATGATTGTTGAATGTGTATGTATGCATGTTAATTTATGTTGATGGATGCATATGTTATGATGAATGCAAATGTTTCTAATTTTTATGATATGCAAATGGAATGGATGAATTGAATTTGTGATTTTTGGCGGTGGCACCATAGACTGTTTAGAACTTATGGCTTTTTGTCCTAGGCGATTGCTGTTGTAAATGACTTTTTATGTATACATGTTATTTTTTGTATTTTCTGATGGCGATGCAAGGACGAAAGATATCACAGTTGGTTTAGAATGTAGTTAAGGTTTTCTGAGACTTAGATGTTTTAACTAACTAGCCATGATTGTACTTTTATCTTACAAGACTTTTGAACAAGGTATGAATCGAACTTGTCTTTGACCAAGTTATTTCACATCCCTATGTGTGCAATTGAGTTCGTTTATGTGGTATTCATCAGGATACCACCAGTGTCAGATAGGCTATCAACCAAACCTGTACTGAGGATCACCTAATTAGCTCCACTAACTCCTTTGTTGTATTTAGTCGGATTAATCTACGGTGCTATCTAGGATACCATAAGCTAGCTCATCCACATGCAAACATTGATCTACACACAAGTTAATGTGATAGATATATCATCATGCGGGAGGTTTGCCACCAGTGACCGATAGGTTATCCACCAAACCGATACTGAGGTTCACCTCATGACCTTTTGAATGTTGAGAGTTCCAGGGATTCAAGTTTGACTCCCTTATTTTCTTCAATTGTATTGGGATACTTGCTCTTTTGTAGTGATAAAAATCACTGTTTATTTTTGTTTTCTCTTTTGAGCAAGGGATTTGAATATTGAGTGATGAGAATCACTATTGTATGTGCCTTTTGATGTATGCACTTTGGTGGTGATGTCAAATTTTTGGAGTTTTGACTTTTGTAAAATTTTGATGTTTTGCACCTTTTTTAGAACTTGGGATTCTTGGGGAATTGGGTAGGGAAGATGCTTGTCCTTTTGCCAACTCTCAGCATTCTTGGGGTCATTCGCATAGGGGGATGAGCAAGATAACCGTTTCGCTTATGGTGACCTGGATTGCTTTGCAGGTTTCATCTTTCGTTCACACAACTTGGGAATTTTTTTTATTTGTTTTAACTTGTGGTGGGATGCTTCGTAACAAGGTGTGATCCAAGTAGAACTCTACCTTTGTGAAATCTATCTGACTTTGTACAGTATGTGGCTAGAAAGCTAATGATAGCTAAATGACAAAAACTCTTGATACATTAGAAGACAACCGACTATGATATGGCGAAAAATATGTGAATGGCATTTATTTTTGATGGACTATTTATAGAATGGAGAAATGTGGAAAATGATGGTTTTGCCAAGTAATTACAGTCTATGGTGCCTTGACCTGTATTACCACAAATATGCAATGTATGGATGTGATGCCTAATGCAGCTATATATTTTTGTGTTTTTGATGGATTGATTTTTGTGAGTATGAAGATGAAATGCAAAAAGAGCTCTTTATTGTTGTGATGATTTTGAGCATGCATGGAAATGAGATGCAAATTTTTGTTATTTTTGATGATTTTATTGTTTTTTTTTTTTTTTTAATTTTCTTATTTTTGACCAAGCGATTGTGGGAACCCTTGGAGCTTTTTGTTTGACCAAAGGGATGATGGGTACCTTTGGGGCGTTTGGGGATTGACCAAGCGATTATGAGAATCCTTGGAGCTTTTGGTTTGACCAAAGGGATTATGGGTACCTTTGGGGCATTTAGGGGTTGACCAAGCGATTTCAAAAATCCTTGGAGCTTTTTGGGTTGACCAAGCGATTATGAGAATCCTTGGAGCTTTTGGTTTGACCAAGTGATTATGAGAATCCTTGGAGCTTTTGGTTTGGGCTATGGCTCTTTTAAATATGGAATGGCCTCAAATGACTGATGTTCAAGGGTTCTAGTTCCTTGATTCTATCAAGAGAGGTGAGTCGGTATGTTCCAGGTCCTATTTTACTATGGATGACATAAGGACCTAACCAGTTTGCCATGAACTTGTCCCTTAGATGGGGCGGCAAGTTAGAATTTTGTTGGTTCTCTTTTAAGACCAAGTCACCAACCTGAAAGTCCCTCAGGTGAACCTTCATGTTGTATGCTTTCTTAAGTCGCTCTTGATAGATACGTAAATGCTCGAGAGCATTAACGCGTCGTTCGTCGAGCAACGTAAGCTGGTCTAACCGGGCCTGCCATGCAATGTCATCATCGATGAACTCTTGCATTGATATGCGTAGGGAAGGAATTTCCAACTCGAGAGGCATGATAGCCTCAGAGCCATACACGAGCAAAAATGGAGTTGCCCCAGTGGGTGTCCGAATGCTAGTGCGATAAGCCCACAGGGCAAGTGGGATCTGAATGTGCCAATCCTTATGACTATCTATGATTGTCTTTTTGAGGATGGCAACTAGCATTTTGTTTGATGCCTCTGCTTGCCCATTTTCCTACGGATAATAGGGTGTCAAAAAACTATGCTGAATTTTGTACTTTGTGGTCAAAGCACGCACGTCTTTGTTCTTGAATGACGTCCCATTATCCGAGATTATCTTGGATGGAATACCAAAATGACATATGATATTATGTAAAATGAACTCCGAAATGCGGGTTCCAGTCATAGAGGTAAGCGAAATTGCTTCCACCCATTTGGTGAAGTACTCTGTGGCCGTTATGATAAATGTGTGATGGTCTGACGATGCAGGGGAGATCTTTTCGATTAGATCTAAGCCCCACTACAAAAATGGCCAAGCCGATTGGATCGGCTACAAGGCCTAAGAAGGTACGTGTGTCAAATTGGCATGGTGTTGGCACTTCATGCACTTCCTTACATACGCGCAACAATCTCGCTCTAAAGATGGCCAATAATAGCCCATGCAGAGAATGCGCTTTGTGATGGCCATACCACTGAAGTGGCCACCGCATGTACCATCGTGCACTTGGGTGATCACCCAAGTGGACTCCTACTGGTCCAAGCAACGAAGGAGGAGTCCTTCATAGCTATGACGGTACAAAATATCTCCTAACAAGACATGCTTTGCCACTTTCTTTTTGAATGATCATTTTGCGGCATGCATCAATCCAAGTGGGAGGTTACCTAACTTGAGGTAGTCCCTTATGGGTGTATACCAATCCTGCTGATCAGAAACCTCGATAGTCTGAATAGCCAATCCCTCTTGAAGTTCATCCCTAGAAAAAGTTGAATGGGAAAGAACTTGTAAGAATAGCGTTGTGTTGCTATTAATGGAGGTAGGGGAGAACAAGGACCCCTAGTTAGCGTGATTCAGACAATCATGGATTCGAGAGAACTTGTCCAGGGATGGTTCAATCTGGATCAAGTGGATTCCTGGCGTTAAGTCAGAGCTTGCACGCTCCATCGTTGATTGCGATAGTGTTTTGACTTGAATGGTTGTCATATCACCAAAAATGTCTTACGGGATTAGTGACCCCAAGGAGGCCATAGTGTCCACAAAATGATTCGATGATCGAGGGAGTGCCTCGATGTCGTACCATTCAAGATTTGCTAGGAATTTGTCCACAAGGGCTTTGTAGGCTTGCAGAACTAGGCATTTACATTGGAATACCCCTTTGACTTGGTTGAAAATTAATAGTGAATCACCAAATATGTTCAATCATTTGATGTTCATGGTGATTGCTGTCTGAAGACCTATGAGCAAGGCTTCGTATTCTGCATTGTTGTTGGTGCACGGGAAATCTAATTTAAATGATAGAGGCATTGGAGCCCCTTGCGGTGTGAAGAATACAATTCTCATGCCACCCCCTTGCTCACATTTAGAACCATCAAAAAATAGGGTTATGTCGGCCTGTGACTCAGGCTCATCAGAATCTGGTGATTCTGAGACATGGAAGACCCCATCATCTGGTAGTTCTATGATCAGAGGTTGATCGTCTTCGAGAGGAGCCTCTGCTAGTTGATCGGCTATGACTTGACCTTTGATGGATTTTTGTCCAATAAACTCTATGTCAAACTCTGTCAACAACATGATCCATTTCACCGTGTGGCTACTATGATAAGTATGACTCATCATGTACCACAATGGATTCTCCTTAGACACAACATACATCTTGTTGCTCAACATGTAATGGCATAGATTTTTGGTAGCAAACACCACTACCAAGTAGAGCTTCTCAACGTATGCATAGTTAAGTTCATAACTGACCAGGGTGCGGCTAAGATAGTAAGTAGCCTGCTCTTTGTGTAGTTCATTTTTTTGGGCTAGCATGGGGCCCAGTGCCACCTCAGTAGCTGAGATGTATAAGTAGAACGACACTCCTGGTCTAGGTGGTGCCAATACTGGCGGCGAAGCCAAGTATTGTTTGATGTCGTCAAAGCCTTACTGGCACTCGTCATCCCAATGAAATGCGACCCCCTTGTGCAATAATTTATTCATGGGTCGGCACTTGTCAGATAGCTGCGCTATGAAGCACTTGATTGACGCGACCTTTCCCTGCAGGCTTCTGAGCTGCTTGATGGTAGTTGGGGGAAGCATTTCAAGGATTGCCTTGACTTTGTTTGGGTCCACCTCGATGCCTCATTTTGAGACTATGAAACCCAAGAGTTTTCTAGATGTGATGCCAAATACACACTTCTTGGGATTTAGTCTGACTTTATGTTCCATGAGGCGATCGAGGATCTTGCTTAAGTCATCAAGATGATCTGGGCATAAAAGAGATTTGGCCAACAAATCATCCATGTAATCTTCCAAAGTTTTATGCATGTGATCATGGAAGATGTACGTCATGGCACGTTGGTAGGTGGCGCCAGCATTTTTAAGGCCAAAGGGCATGACCTTATAGCAAAATGTCCCCCAAGGCATTGTGAACGCCATTTTTAGTTGGTCCTCAGGATTGATACGAATCTGATTGTATCCCGAGAAACCATCCATGAGGGAAATCATTTCATGGCCCACTGTAGCATCTACCAATGCATCGATGCTCGACAAGGGGAAATAATCCTTAGGACTCGCTTTGTTTAGATCTCAAAAATTAGTGCATATGCAAATCCTCCCGTCAGGATTTTTGATGGGCACCATGTTGGACAGCCATGGTGGGTAATCCATGCAGATGACAAACTATGCATCCAACAACTTTTGTAATTCATATTTGACCATTAAGGCCACTGTTGGGTGCATCTTACATAGTTTTTTCTTAACTAGCTTGACTGTCGGATCAAGCATTAGATTATGCATGACTAGCTATGGATCTAGCCCCGACATGTCTTTGTAGGACCATGCAAAAACCTCCTTCTTCTCTTTGAGAAGGGTAATGTAGTCGGCTTGCTCTTCGGGGGATAGACTTACCCCCAACTTGATAATCTATGGATTCACTGGATCAGAGCCAATGTCTATGTCAGTCATCTCCCCGATCGACATGTGGGATCCATCCTCCAACTGGTGTGGAGTTGGGATCAAGTGGATATCATTTGCTGAGTTAAGATCATCGTTAGGAACCTCGGGTTCCTCTTCAGCATGGAAGATATCCTAAGTTGGCCCTAGGGTGAAATGAAGCATTTCATTGAAAGGCCAATACTCTGATGGGGATGGTGGTGAATTGATGTGATCCCAGTCTATGGCATCTATGTCTAGATATAATGACTATGCCGGATCGACCGAATTGTGGATGGGGGCGGTTAAGTCAATGGAGATCATGTTGATGAAATGATTTTGGTCTCCATTACCATGGGTGTGGTGACTCGGACATTCTGGATGTTCTTTGTGCTCCGGATCTGGATCTAGAGGTATTGGCATGAATGGATCGGCCCTATGTGCATATAGGAAGATAGGGTCTACCCTTGGAACTGATGTCGCTATAGGGTCTATGGGCGGAAGGTGTTCTCCGTATGCCCAAAGTGGCGGATTCAACACTTGGTCCCACTATGTTGGGTTTAGGTGCCACTCATGCCCTGGCCTTATGTTTAGTTGTTCAAATATGTCATCAATCTCCAAGAGGTATTGTTGCTACATCTATCGCATGTGATTGAGATATGCCATCTCAGTTTCATCTTCATAATCACTGTTGGAGATCCAAAGGCCTTCATTGGTTCCAAAAACTATTTGTGACATTAGAGGCTCGTCTTGCTTGAGCAAATTGATCTGGCCCCATTGGGGTTGTTCCACTCTCTACGGGAGGGCCTGATTTTCTTGATGTGGCACTTGTTCTATTGGAGCATCCAAAGGAAATATTGCCAAGAGTCTTTCTTGGTAGTCATCCATGGGGGTCACTTGTGAGTGATTGCTATATGATTCGAAGGGGTCCCATGGTGCTACCTCATATTCTGACTCGTCTTCTGAAGATCCTTCCTGTCCTTGTCTATACCTCTCTTGTAAGTGAGCTCTCGAGATTTCTCCTCTCTCGAGCGAAGGGAAAGGGTTGTTGAGGTCAACAAGGTTGGTTGTCAACAATGGGATATAATCCCCTAGTGTATATGTCATGTTAGGGTTGGCATATGGATCTAATGCCAATCCATCCTTGTTGCCTATCCCTAGGCCTTGCATGTTCTCTACCAAGATGTCCAAGGGTAGGGGGTGGTTGAACCCTACTCCTGACTTATCGTATGGCATTTGGTATCTTGGTTGGAAAAGAACACACACTCCTTGCTCATATCTACCTAACCCATATCCATGCCAATTGCATTGGCCAAGGTATCTCAAAGCAAATTCTGGGTTGGACAAATAGTTGACATATTTAGTAAAAGGCTCTTCATCTTCGTCCTCTTGCATGTATGGTTCAATACCATGATCAAGGTCCCCATACACAAAGTTTGTCTGGTTCGACGGGTAGCCTAGAGGAAAAATGGTACCGATGGGGAGGTGAGGTCTCCCCATGTCATGCATGGACTCCAGTGTGGGTGTTGCTACAATATTCTACACCAAATACTCCCCCAGGCCCGTATTGGTCATTTCAATGGTGATTTTTGGTGATTGAGGGAGAGGGAACGAAAGTTCTTCCTGAGTCCACTCCATGTCGGATGAACTAGGAGCCTCGACTTCCATTCTGCTAGGAATCTCCTTGGTAGAGATGGTTGAGACTGATTGCGGTGCCTCTTCTAGGGGTTTCTTCCCTTTGTCCTTCAGTATGACTATCGTAGGTGGTGTTTTTGGTGAAGTAATAGACGATGAAGATGCACCCAGCTAGGGTTTTGATGGACTTGTTAACGGGGATGCCTGTGGAATCAGACCCTTTTTATATGGATTCAACTAAAAATCTAAATGCGTTGATGGAA
>JAQPPZ010009034.1:0-17859 GCA_028583015.1 Wollemia nobilis | reverse complement strand
GGTGAGTATTCAGTTGCTCAAGGTTATTTGACCTTATGCCATAATAATCCCAACCATTCTTCTGACATATTTTCTCAATTGTGGTCTCAAAAGCTTTGGCCTAAGGTGAGGTTCTTTAATTGGCTTTTATTGCATCGTAGGGTGCTTACTGGTGAGCAACTTATGAAGTGTGGTTTTCATGGCCCTTTTAGATGTGAAATGTGTGAAGAGAATGTAGAAAATATCAACCATATTTTTATTGAGTGTACTTTAGCCTCTGAGCTATGGAGGAGAATGGCAACTTTACTTGGCTTACAGTGGTCCAATTTTTTCAATTTTGAATAGCTTTGGAGGGATTGGCCTAATCAAGAGGGTATTGATAATTTTATTAGGCAGTTAGTTTGGATGGGTTCTACCATTCTTCTTTGGAATATTTGGAATGAAAGGAACTGCCAAATTTTTAATCAAGATAGGAAGGATATTCACTATATTTGGCAAAAGACCATAGCCAACTTAGTTGAATTAGTCCATCATCTCCTTAATCACCCCCAAAACTCCCACCAAATATGGGATCAAGTGATGCAAATATTGAATATTAAACCTTCTAAGGGCAACCAACTTAAAGGTAATGTGAGTATTAGTAAGATGGATAGGACTAGAAATTGGCAACCTCCTCCTAAGGATTTTGGAAAAGTCAATACTGATGGAGCCTCTAGAGGGAACCCTGGAAAATCTAGTGTGGGAGGAATTGGTAGAGTTTTAGATGGCTCCCTGGTTTTTACTTTTGCTGAGAATTTGGGTATTCTTTTCAATAACCTTGCTGAGGGGTATGGTATCCTTAGAGGCCTTCAGGAGGCTACTAAGGTTGGATGGGAAAATGTGTCAGTTGAGTCTGACTCTCAACTTATGATTAATCTCTTGAAGACTCCTTCTAAGAATCATAAGGTGGATTGGAGAATAAAACTAATTATTGAGAAGATTCAGGTTAATCCAGATGGGATTTTTGAAAGTTGATTACAATCATGTGGTCAGAGATCAAAACAAAAGTGCTGATGCTTTAGCTAATTAGGCTTTGGACAAAGGTGATCTTACTTGTTATGGCCACCCTCCTATATGGTGGGCTTCTCAAATTAGGGAAGCTCTTCTTTCTATCATTTCTTTGGATGGCTCCAGTTCTAAAGGTGCCTAGTTTCTTCTTGTTTTTTTTTTCTCTTTGGTTCATTCAGTTTTTTTAGTTCCCTAACTCATTCTATTCTTTATTTTTTTCCCTCCATTGGTTCTTGCATTAATAGTCTTCTAGTCTAGATAGGTCATTATTTTGTTCATTTTTTTTCTTTTGTCTTCTTTGTTTTTTTGTTTAGTTTTTTAAGGTGGGTGGGTTCTTTTGTTTTGTTTTGTTTTTGTGTTCTTTGTGTTGTTTTTTTGTTGTTCTTGTGTTTTTGTTGTTTTATTTTTATTTTTTATGTTTATTATTATTTTTTGTGTGTTTTTTTCGTTCTTGTTCTTGGGTTTCTCTTTGTTTGTGTTATTTCAATTTTTTATGTGTGGTGTTTTCTATGTTTTTGTAGACACCAAAATAGCACCAATCCGATTATGTGACTGCAAACACTGATCGCTTTGACAAACACAGCCCCCAGGGCAGCCCTCAGAGGTTAAACAGTGGTCTTAACCACTTTCATAGCAATTTTGTAAGGTCAAGAAGCAATTTGGCACACTTGGACACTTTGCCCAGTATTCGTCCCACCCAGGGACGAATTCAAAATAGAATTCGTCCCACCCCAGGACAAATTCTGAATCCGTCCTTGGGTGGGACGAATTCTAAGCTTAACGGGCAAAAAGACAAATGGCGCCAAGTGGCAGCCCAGAACAGTCAGTTGATGATTCCTGCCTTGCACGCGTGTGTAGGTGGATAGAGGGGCCGTTAGAAGACTATCATAAAAGGCATTTATCAAAGCCCAAGTCAATGGAGGACTCCCCTCCCTCATGGGAAGACAAGACTGCCACATGGCGCCTATGACCAACACATGGCATTTGTGCTTCCCTCCAAAAAGAGACCCCATGGGTCTATAAAATGTGGGACTTTTCTCACCCAAAATATACAGGTTGAAGGAGTTTTCAAGCAACGAAGTGCTTTCGAGTTGAAGACCCACTTGCATCCCTTTTGGTTCACCTTCCCACATCCACCAATCTCTTTTGCAAGGGAGGTTGTTGGGTGGCCTTTGGAAGCTCGAACCTGACACAAATCCAACACATGGACACCTGAACCAACCAATTCGCCGACCCCCAAATCCTAAGAGGTTTTGGGCCCATCCCTGGTGGATTGGCTCCAAAATCAAGTGCCAACGATGGGAGGCCCACTTGGGCACCCCCGCACCTCCCAAGTCCTATTTTAAGTTTTAGAGCATTTTAGATTACTTTTCAGATTGCATTTTGTGTTATTAGGTTTGATTAACCCATAGCTGCAAATTTGTAACTTTTGGTCAGATTCTAGTATGTTTTGTGTTGCTTTGTTGTTTCGCTGACTTGTAGGTGTCGAGGTCAAATTCCCGAGGGTGGAGGCCAAATTGGGGGAATCCGACCATCTGGGTCGTCCCAAAATGGCCCCAATTATATAACCCCCCTATTTGCAGGCATTTTGTAGGTCTTGGGATCTGACATTGGAGCAGCAGCAGGTCGGTTTCTTCAACACAGAAGAATTCATCCCACCCAGGGACGAATTGCAGTCAGAATTCGTCCTGCCTAGGGATGAATTCTAGTTGAAGGTATATTGGCCAGCTGTCTCAGTGGCAGTGGCCTTTTGGTAACTTTTCTTATCTTCTGTCAAGTTTTGAAGCCATTTGGACTCACTGTAATTATTGTTTCAGGCAAATGTTTACATGCATATTTCGTTAGTTTTAGAGAGCAAACACTTTTCATTTGCGACAGATGCTACTGACATGTTGGTTGTTTCTTTGTTCGCAAGAGAAGCAGTGGAGGTTAAGAACTCATCGACATCAGCGACGACATCATGTTGGCTCGCCCATTGCAATCGTGGGCATGCAAAAAGAGGAAGACTAAGTCACATACTATAACAAAGACAAATTTAATGCTCCTAACCCCCAAAAATGGAGGAGACGTCTATGTAACCGAGGATAAGATATTTGAATAAAGAGGGCTGTGATTTCTTTACATCTTTTCTTTCCTTTCCAAATTGTCTCTTTCCTTTGTTTTGGCGCATAAGGTTAAAGCGTTACATTTCATATTACATTGCATAATTAGTGTTTCCTTTGCCCGGAATCTCGTGCTTTCAGTGGCGATCACGGTGGGACCTGTCCCATATTTTTAAAATCATAGAAAACTGATCAAAGTTTTGTGTTTGTGCTTGACAGGTACATTTTTTTTGTTGCAGACTGCTATTCGTCTCTGATCGATTACGAATTCTTAACTGCAATTCGTATGAACCTGAGACGAATTCAAATTCGTCTCTGGGAGGGACAAATTCTGTTCTGCAATTCGTCTCCCAGAGGAACGAATTCCTGCCTGTGGATTTTCAGAGTAGAAATTCAAAAGCAACTGGAGTAGGCAGAGAAGAGGTAGGGATTTTTATAATCTCTGTTAAAATTTTTGTTTCTATTTCTGTTTCTTTGACTGCTTGCATTTTAGCTTGCATTACTTAGGGAAAGTCATTTATGCTTATTTCATTTTTGTTGAATAAAATGAATCCCACACACATCACGAAACAATTTTAAACCAAGGAGCTGGTCGTAAGACCCCAGCCCTTGAGCAAGACCAACGGTGGGTTCATCACCACCTTGGCTTAGCTTTGCATCCATTTCCCAATTGTCAACTGTTGTTAGGCATAAATCCTGATGAAAGCTGACCGAGTGCTGCTGGGGTGATTCCCATGCACGCAAGGATAAGTCTTCTATGGTAGGTGCCATTAACAGGACAATCCCCCTTCCGTACCGCCTATGTACCACGTACCTTCTGCTCTCACGTACCTATAGTCTCCCTCTCGTAAGGGCGGGTATATAGAGAGGTTGGTATAACGGCCTGGTTGGTATATTGAAGGGGTGACCTTTTGGGAGTTATAAGAGCCTACATTATGCATTTAAATGTCCTTCAAAACCTACAAAAACAAAACAAAACACCAAAATGCACTAAACCAGTTTAGGACACACCATTTAATCCTTAAAAGAGATAATCACGGTTTGCATATGTGTGTGTTCATTTCTGCTTAGTGTAACAAAAAGAAAAATCATCATAAACAAAAGATAAAAAATCTACGCATTTTGTCATTTTTTCCAAAAGCTCCAAGGATTCCCGTAATCGCTTGGTCACTCCAAAATGCCCCAAAGGTGTCCATGAACCATTTGGTCAACCCAAAAGCACCCCAAATGTGCCCATAAGTGATGCAGGACCATCCAACAAAATATGGAAAATCTTACATTTTTCTCTAAATTTTAGTGCATCTTGCCGGGGCCATAACTTCTCAACCATAGCTTCGATTGACTTGAAAATTTATAGGGAGTTAGGTGGGATAATTTTAAACAAATACAATTCTCTAGAATTCTATTTGCCCAAAAAAGTCAGTTTTCGAGGCCAAATTCCATCAGCTAGTGCCCCGAAATTAGGTTTTAAAATTGGGCACGCATTTTTTTACACTTTTTAAGCTGTTCGGATGTCAATATCTCCTTATGTATTCAGATCTAGGACTTGAAACTTCATTTTTGTCTTATATACTATAAGAGGGATGCACACACCAATTTTGGGCCCCATCTGACTCATTTCAATTTTTAGGGTTTTTAGAGAGACATCGTCATGGTGCTCACCCATAGCCAAGCCCAATCACAGGCGGATGCTATGGGGAATATCCAAGGAAGAACAAGTCATCTCCATTACAATCCCAAGGATTTGGTCATACCACCTTGGCAACCTAACACACAAGGCAGTCCCCTCCACACCTTAAAGGAAAGGGACTACAGGGACACCTCTTCGAGGAGCACTCCTATTCAGCATAACATTCAGCACACACCCTTCCATGAGGGGTACAATCATAGGAGAGCTCCCTTAGAAGATCATTATGAGTGGTCACAGCGCGATGAAGCGCTAGGTCAACATAGGGTTCGACGGGAGGAACCACATGATTACATTATCCCTCCTTCACCCCCTCTAGTTGTCAGGACTACAAAGAAAAATCTAGAATACAAGGCTCTTCAGACGGAGCGAACTAACTCCGTCCGTCCCTTTTTCACTTATGAAAGAGAGAAAGAGGAAGATCCGTACCTTCCTCGAGAGCAATATACAGTGCGGGAGAAATATGCCTCTGCACAGGCTATCTATCAGGACCACTCACTGAGGGTAAAGCCCCAAGGGAATGTCGCTACCCTCAACAAAGGGAGGTCACCTATAGAGATCTTGGATCACTACGATCAAAAATATCTAATAGAGGCATCTAGGATTTCTATACACGAGGCGACAGGACCAACCATCTTAGAATCTGTCAAGCACGTCGCACGCAAAATGCAATTCATGCAACTTGAGCTAGAGCGACTACATTTAGAGGAACTGTACTATATTAACAAAGAGCACCTTTAGTGCCAGGAGGATGAGTTGTTCCAACACACTATGCAGGAGAGCCAACATGAAAGGGAGTACGAGGAAAATCATCGCATTCCTCGAGGACAACAAACAGTGCGGCCTCAAGTACATGCCACCTACATCGACAGAGGGAAGCGACCCATTGAAATTTTAGATCATCAAGATCGAGGCCAACACATAAGAGAAACATTCGAGCCTCTTGAGCAAAATAGGGTAGACCGAACTGACCCGATAGTCGCCAGACATACCACCCGTCAAGCCCAAATCACGCAGCTTGAACAAAGTCATCAGGAGATAGAGTATCGACACCGCTTGGATAGAGAGCGCATGCAACGCGAAGCGGATGAGTTACACATAGAGCAAGGTCATCAGGAGTTAGAAGACTTATACATGCAATGCAAAGTAGTAAAGTTGCGCTATAAACCACCTGAGGAGACTCCAACCCCTCACACACATAAGACAAAATATTTTGAGTGGCACAACCCATGGGGGCAAGACAGGTCATCGCGACCCCATCAAACGCTACCCCCAACACCTTCTAGATAGGAGTGGGAGGCTACTCCCCTGATTCCTGAAGCACCACCCCTGACGCCTCCTAGACATGAGCAGGAGATCACTCCTATAACCAATGATGGGTGCCTTCTTCAGGAACCCACTCAGGTCTATGAGCCACCCTTAGAAATTCATCAAGAAGCCTCTAAGAAATCAGAGCAAGAAGAAGAGCGAGATGAAAAGCCCCACCAAGGCATGGGGGGTGCCATCTGGCCACCCCTCCATAAGCCCCAAGCTCCTCAACAAGAACCAACCAAAGAGGAGGGGCTCAAATGCCCCGATACATGCAAAATTCTAGAGCACTTAGAGTTGGTAGAAACCAAGATTTTGGAGCTCCCAAGGCCCAACTTACATAAGGCTCCTTTCAAAAAGGATCAACCTTCAACCATAGGGCTACCTGATGATGCAGTCCTCCATGTCTCAGAATCTCCAGATTTTGATGAGCTGTACTCACTAGTTGAAAGTGAAGATGAAACAGAGATAGCCCACAACAATCACATGCGACAGCATCGGCATCCCATAAAATTTGAGGAAGCATGTCAACAGATAAACATAATACTAGGGCATGAGTGGTGCGTTAACCCACCACAGTGGGACCAAGCATTACATCCGCCACTTTGGGCACATAGAGAGCAACTTCCACCAAGAGACATCATAGCAACATCAGTGCCGCGGGCGGACCCTGTCCTCATCTCCGTGCATAGGGATGATCCATTCATGCCCATACCTCTAGAGCCAGATCCGAAGTGCAAAGACCATCAAGCTGGGGGTACCTCTATCCCCTGAAGAACCATAATCCAAACCAAAAAGCTCCAAGGATTATCGCAATCCCTTGGTCACCCAAAAAGCTCCAAGGATTATCGCAATCACTTGGTCAAAACCAAAAAGCTCCAAGGATTATCGCAATCTCTTGGTCACCCAAAAAGCTCCAAGGATTATCGTAATCTCTTGGTCAATCCAAAAAGCTCCAAGGATTATCGCAATCTCTTGGTCACCCAAAAAGCTCCAAGGATGATCGCAATCTCTTGGTCACCCAAAAATCTCCAAGGATTATCGCAATCTCTTGGTCAATCCAAAAAGCTCCAAGGATTATCGCAATCTCTTGGTCACCCAAAAAGCTCCAAGGATGATCACAATCTCTTGGTCACCCAAAAAGCTCCAAGGATTATCGCAATCTCTTGGTCAATACAAAAAAGCTCCAAGGATTATCGCAATCTCTTGGTCAACCCAAAAAGCTCCAAGGATTATCACAATCACTTGGCCACACCAAAAAGCTCTAAGGATTATCGTAATCACTTGGTCACCCCAAAATCTCCAAGGATTATCGCAATCACTTGGTCACCCAAAAAGCTCCAAGGATTATCTCAATCACTTGGTCACACAAAAAGCTCCAAGGATTATCGTAATCACTTGGTCAAAAACACAAAAACTCCAAGGATTATCGCAATTTCTTGGTCAACCCAAAAAGCTCCAAGGATTATCGCAATCTCTCGGTCACCCAAAAAGCTCCAAGGATTATCGCAATCTCTTGGTCACCCAAAAAGCTCCAAGGATGATCGCAATCTCTTGGTCACCCAAAAAGCTCCAAGGATTATCACAATCTCTTGGTCAATACAAAAAGCTCCAAGGATTATCGCAATCTCTTGGTCAACCCAAAAAGCTCCAAGGATTATCGCAATCTCTTGGTCACCCAAAAAGCTCCAAGGATTATCGCAATCTCTTGGTCAATCCAAAAAGCTCCAAGGATTATCGCAATCTCTTGGTCACCCAAAAAGCTCCAAGGATGATCGCAATCTCTTGGTCACCCAAAAATCTCCAAGGATTATCACAATCTCTTGGTCAATCCAAAAAGCTCCAAGGATTATCGCAATCTCTTGGTCACCCAAAAATCTCCAAGGATGATCGCAATATCTTGGTCACCCAAAAAGCTCCAAGGATTATCGCAATCTCTTGGTCAATACAAAAAGCTCCAAGGATTATCGCAATCTCTTGGTCAACCCAAAAAGCTCCAAGGATTATCACAATCTCTTAGTCACCCAAAAAGCTCCAAGGATTATCGCAATCTCTTGGTCACCAAAAAGCTCCAAGGATTATCGCAATCTCTTGGTCAATCCAAAAAGCTCCAAGGATTATCTCAATCTCTTGGTCACCCAAAAAGCTCCAAGGATTATCGCAATCCCTTGGTCACCAAAAAGCTCCAAGGATTATCGCAATCTCTTGGTCAATCCAAAAAGCTCCAAGGATTATTGCAATCTCTTGGTCAATCCAAAAAGCTCCAAGTATTATCGCAATCACTTGGTCAAACCCAAAAAGCTCCAACGATTATCGCAATCGCTTGGTCAAAAAAAAAAAAAAATCAAGAAATTCAAAAAAACAAAACAACAAAAATCATCAAAAACAACAAATATTTGCATCTCAATTCTAGGCATACTCAAATTCATCAAAAAATTCATATTCTCGCACCTTATCTTCACCTTCACCAAAAACAATCGATCAAAATTACAAAAATACATAGCTGCATTAAGCATTGCATCCATACATTGCATATTTGTAGTCATACAGGTCAAAGGCACCATAAGCTGCAATAGCTCTGATAGTCCATCTTGTTCCGCATTGTCTCATGTTACAAAAACAACAAAAACACCAAGCATAACTTTTACCACACTACAGTCAGTGGTCTGGGAATGTACCAAGAGTTTTAGTAATTCAGTCATCATTTTCCTCTTTAGCCATGTAGTGTATCAAGTCGAACAGATTTTATGAAGGTAGATTCATACTTGAAATACACCTTGTTACGTAACATCCCAACACAAACCAAAACACTAAAATTCCCAAATTATGTGAACGAAAGACGAAACCTACAAAATAATCTAGGTCACCACAAGCGAAACGGTTATCTTGCTCATCCCCCTGTGCGAATGACCCCTAGAATGCTGAGAGTTGGAAAAATGACAAGCATCCTCCCTACCCAATTCCCTAAGAATCCCTAAAGTTCTCAACAGTTGCAAAACACAAAAAATTTGCAAAATGTCAAAACTCCAAATTTGACAAACTACAGTGCACACATCAAAAGGCACAAACAACAGTGATTTTCGTCACTCCATGACCCCAATCCCTTTCTCGAAAGAAAAACAAATCAAAATAAACAGTGATCTCATCACTACAATGAGCAAGTATCCCAATACAATTGAATAAAAGAAGGGAGTTGACCTTGAATCCCTGGAACTCTCAGCATTCTATAGGTCATAAGGCAAGCTTCGGTACCAATTTGGTTGATAGCCAATGGGTAACAGAAGTAAACCTCCCGCATGACGATATATCTGTCACATTAAATTGCGTACAGATCAATGTTTGCATGTGGATGAGCTAGCTTATGGCATCCTGGATTACACCGCAGATTAATCTTAGTACATACAACAAAAGAATTCGTGGAGCTAATTAGGTGATCCTTAGTACAGGTTCGGTTGAAAGCCCATCTGGCACTGGCGGTATCCTGACAAATACCACATAAATGAAATCAATTGCACACACAGGGATGTGAAATAACTTGGTCAAAAACAAGTCCGATTCATACCTTGGTCAAAAGTCTTGTAAGATAAAGTATAGTCGTGGCTAGTGAGCTAAAACCGTTTGAGTCTCAGAAAACCTTAGCTACATTTCTAAACCAACTGCGCTACTTTTCATCTTTGCAAATACCATCAAAAAATACAAAAACAGAAAAACCATGTATACATGTAGAGGCATACATCACAGCAATCACCTAAAAACAAAATAACAGAGCTCTAAACAGTCTATGGTGCCATAGCCAAACATCACAAACCCCATTCATCCATTTCATATCTGCATATCACATATAAATCAAAACCGTTTGCATTCATCATAGCATATGCATCCATAAAAATAAATCAACATGCAACATCCATATTCATCAACCATCATGCACAAGATCAAAGAAAATCAAAACAACAAAAACAACAAATAAATGCAACACAAAAACAAAAAGCAATAAACATTGCCAGACACAAGTGCTCTTGCACTTAACCTCTTGGCATAGAAAAACTGATGTCAGGGTCTACATTGTCACTATCCTACTCCCTAAGAAGGCTACCATAGCCGGACCGCTCCACGGAAAGACGGATTTTTGACAATTTCATCCCCAAACGACATCACAAAAGGGTCAAAGCCCACTCAAAAACAACAAGAAAATCAAAACAACACAAAAAGCAATAAACATTGCCAGACACAAGTGCACTTGCACTTAAACTCTTGGCATGACAAATCGACATCAGGGTCACAAATAATCACTATCCTAATCCCTAAGAAGGCTACCATAGCCGGA
This sequence comes from Wollemia nobilis, assembly GCA_028583015.1. Taxonomy (NCBI): domain Eukaryota; kingdom Viridiplantae; phylum Streptophyta; class Pinopsida; order Araucariales; family Araucariaceae; genus Wollemia; species Wollemia nobilis. Next base: position 7,409 of record JAQPPZ010009034.1, on the reverse strand, counting down.
CCGCTCCACGAGAGACGGATTTTCGAAAATTTAATCCCCAAATGGTGTCACAAAAAAAAAAAAAAACAACAAAACATGCAACATAAAAACAAAGCAATAAGCATTGTCGGACACAAGTGCTCTCACACTTAACCTCTTGGCAAAGAAAATTGATGTCGAGGTCCAAATTATCGCTCTCCTACTTCCCCAAGAAGGCTACAATAGCCGGACCGCTCAATGGGAAGTTAGGTTTTCGATGATTTCACCCCATTCAGGCATCACCAAAAGGGTTAACACCCATAAAAAATAGGTCCAAATGTTGGAAAAATTGCACACGCTTAATGGTAAACCCTCTAAAGGCACCCTTTCACAAGTCATCTTGGGTCAAGCGACTCGTCGCTTCTCTCACAAAGGTCATTCCCTCATCGATTCGTCGCTTGAGGGGGTAGTCACACTTAGTCACCAACCAACAATCACACACCCAATTAAGGAAAATGACATGCATTCAAAGAATCATTGACAAAGACAATCACGCTCCTGCTTGGGGCAATAAACAAGCAACAATCAAATCAATCAAACACTTGGCATTTCGTGAATCATGAATACAAGGTTCCCCTGAGGTAAAAACGCCCTTCGCCTATTCATGACTGAGCAATGTCTAAGTTCAAGTCACACCTCACCAAAACAGGTTAACACTTGAAATCAAATTTCTTAGCTCGTCAGAAGCAAGGATTCAAGAATGCATGCCCTTTCCATACTTGGGGCATCAAAAGTTGGTTAGGTTACCAAGAAACCCTAATCATTAGTGCTTTGGTTATCTATTTTTGCTCAGCACTGCGTCACCCGCGACGGCTTCCCAAAAAGGGGCATCTGTAGACACCAAAACAACACCAATCCGATTATGTGATCGCAAACACTGATCGCTTTGACAAACACAGCCCCCAGGGCAGCCCTCAAAGGTCAAACAGTGGTCCTAACCACTTCCATAGCAATTTTGTAAGGTCAGGAAGCAATTTTGTACGTTTAGACACTTTGCCCAGTACTCGTCTCACCCAGGGACGATTACTAACTCGCAATCGTTTCACCCAGTGACGATTGTTGTAATCGTCCCACCCAGGGACGATTACCGAGTTTAACGGGAAAAATGACGAACGACACCAAGTGGTAGCCCAGAACAGTCAGTTGATGACTCCTGCCTTGCACGCGTGTGTAGGTGGACAGAAGGGCCGTTAGAGGAGTCGTCACAAGAAGCAATTATGAAAACACAAGTCAATGGAGGACTCCCCTCCCTCATGAGGAGACATGACTGCCACATGGCGCCTATGACCAACACATGGCGTTTGTGCTTCCTTCCCAAAGGAGACCCCTTGGGTCTATAAAAGGTGAGACTTTTCTCACCCAAAAGAGAAGGGTTGAAGGAGTTTTCAAGCAACGAAGTGCTGCCGAATTGGAGACACACTTGCATCCCATTTTATTCATCTTCCCACATCCACCAATCTCTTTTGCAAGGGAGGTTGTTGGTTGGATTTTGGAAGCTTGAATCCGACCCAATTCCAACACATGGACACCTGAACCAACCAATTCGCCGACCCCCACTCCTAATAGATTTTGGGCCCACCCCAAGTGGATTGGTGCCAAAATCAAGTTCCATCGGTGGGCTGCCCACTTGGGAACCCCGCACCTTTTGGATTTAGTTGTAGTTCATTTTTTGTCATTTGTTCATATTCCATGTTATTCTCTACTGTTCAATAGTTCAGAATCTTGAATCTTGATTTCAAAAGGTTTTCATCGAATATTATCATGCTTTTGTTATGTTGGTTGTCCCACTGAGTTACAGGTAACAACGTCCAATTTCTCGGTGATGGAAGCCAAATTGGGAGAATCCGACCATCTGGGTCGTCCCAAAATGGCCCCAATTACATAACCCCCTTGTTTGCAGGCATTTTGCAGGTCTTGGGAATCGACATTGGAGCAGCGGCAGGTCAACTTCTTCAACACAGTATCAATCGTCCCTGTAGGGGACGATTAACATCAGCAATCGTCCTTATAGGGGATGATTAACAGCAGCAATCGTCCTTTCATGGGATGATTAACAGCAGAAATCGTCCTTTCGAGGGACGATTACCAGGTAAAAGCAGATTGGCTGGCTGTCTCAGGAGCAATGGCCTTTTGATAACATTTTTCGTCTTCTGTCAAGTTTTCAAGCCATTTGGACTTACTGTATTTACTGTTTCAGGCAGATGTTTACATGCGTATTTCGTTGATTTTAGAGAACGAACCCCTTTCATTTACAGCAGGTGCTACTGACATTTTCATTGTTTCTTTGATTGCAGGAAAAGCAATCAGAGGTGAAGAACTTATCCACATCAGCGACGGCAGCATCTTAGCCCACCCATTGCAATCGTGGGCACGCGGGAAGAGGAAGACTAGGTCACACATTGTAATGAAGACAAATTTAACGCTCCTAGCCCCCAAAAGGGGAGGAGACGTCTATGTAACCGAGGATAAGATATTTGAATAAAGAGGGTTGTGATTTCTTTGCATCTTGTCTTTCGTTTCCAAGTTGTCTCCTTTCTCTGTTTTAGTGCATAGGATCAAAGCGTTGCATTTTCGTCTTATGTTGCATAACTAGTGTTTCCTTTGCCCGAAATCTCATGCTTTCACCCAGGGACGATTACTAACTCGTAATCGTTTCACCCAGGGACGATTGTTGTAATCGTCCCACCCAGGGACGATTACCGAGTTTAACGGGCAAAACGACGAACGACGCCAAGTGGCAGCCCAAAATAGTCAGTTGATGACTCCTGCCTTGCACGCGTGTTTAGGTGAACAGAAGGGCCGTTAGAGGACTGTCACAAGAAGCAATTATGAAAACACAAGTCAATGGAGGACTCCCCTCCCTCATGAGGAGACATGACTGCCACATGGCGCCTATGACCAACACATGGCGTTTGTGCTTCCTTCCCAAAGGAGACCCCTTGGGTCTATAAAAGGTAAGACTTTTCTCACCCAAAAGAGAAGGGTTGAAGGAGTTTTCAAGCAACGAAGTGCTATCGAATTGGAGACACACTTGCATCCCATTTTATTCATCTTCCCACATCCACCAATCTCTTTTGCAAGGGAGGTTGTTGGTTGGATGTTGGAAGCTTGAATCCGACCCAATTCCAACACATGGACACCTGAACCAACCAATTCGCCGACCCCCACTCCTAATAGATTTTGGGCCCACCCCAAGTGGATTGGTGCCAAAATCAAGTTCCATCGGTGGGCTGCCCACTTGGGCACCCCACACCTTTTGGATTTAGTTGTAGTTCATTTTTTGTCATTTGTTCATATTCCATGTTATTCTCTACTGTTCAATAGTTCAGAATCTTGAATCTTGATTTCAAAAGGTTTTCATCGAATATTATCATGCTTTTGTTATGTTGGTTGTCCCACTGACTTGCAGGTAACAACGTCCAATTTCTCGGTTATGGAAGCCAAATTGGGAGAATCCGACCATCTGGGTCGTCCCAAAATGGCCCCAATTACATAACCCCCTTGTTTGCAGGCATTTTGTAGGTCTTGGGAATCGACATTGGAGCAGCGGCAGGTCGGCTTCTTCAACACAGTATCAATCGTCCCCACAGGGGACGATTAACAGCAGCAATCGTCCTTATATGGGACGATTAACATCAGCAATCGTCCTTTCAGGGGATGATTAACAGCAGCAATCATCCTTTCGAGGGACGATTACCAGGTAAAAGCATATTGACTGGCTGTCTCAGGAGCAATGGCCTTTTGATAACATTTTTCGTCTTCTGTCAAGTTTTCAAGCCATTTGGACTTATTGTATTTACTATTTCAGGCAGATGTTTACATGCGTATTTCATTGATTTTAGAGAACGAACCCCTTTCATTTATAGCAGGTGCTACTGACATTTTCATTGTTTCTTTGATTGCAGGAAAAGAAATCAGAGGTGAAGAACTTATCCACATCAGCGACGGCAGCATCTTAGCCCGCCCATTGCAATCGTGGGCACGCGAGAAGAGGAAGACTAGGTCACACATTGTAATGAAGTCAAATTTAACGCTCCTAGCCCCCAAAAGGGGAGGAGACGTCTATGTAACCGAGGATAAGATATTTGAATAAAGAGGGCTGTGATTTCTTTGCATCTTGTCTTTCGTTTCCAAGTTGTCTCATTTCTCTGTTTTAGTGCATAAGATCAAAGTGTTGCATTTTCTTCTTATGTTGCATAACTAGTGTTTCCTTTTCCCGAAATCTCGTCTTATGATAATATTCGATGAAAACCTTTTGAAATCAAGATTCAAGATTATGAACTATTGAACAATAGAGAATAACATGGAATATGAACAAATGACAGAAAATGAACTACAACTAAATCCAAAAGGTGCGGGGTGCCCAAGTGGGCAGCCCACCGATGGAACTTGATTTTGGCACCAATCCACTTGGGGTGGGCCCAAAATCTCTTAAGAGTGGGGGTCGGCGAATTGGTTGGTTCAGGTGTCCATGTGTTGGAATTGGGTCGGATTCAAGCTTCCAAAAGCCAACCAACAACCTCCCTTGCAAAAGAGATTGGTGGATGTGGGAAGATGAATAAAAGGGGATGCAAGTGTGTCTCCAATTTGACAGCACTTCGTTGCTTGAAAACTCCTTCAACCCTTCTATTTTTGGTGAGAAAAGTCTCACCTTTTATAGACCCAAGGGGTCTCCTTTGGGAAGGAAGCACAAATGCCATATGTTGGTCATAGGCGCCATGTGGCAGTCATGTCTCCTCATGATGGAGGGGAGTCCTCCATTGACTTGTGTTTTCATAATTGCTTCTTGTGACAGTCCTCTAACGGCCCTTCTGTCCACCTACACACGTGTGCAATGCAGGATTCATCAACTGACTGTTCTGGGCTGCCACTTGGCGTCGTTCGTCATTTTGCCCGTTAAACTCGGTAATCGTCCCTGGGTGGGACGATTACAACAATCGTCCCTGGGTGAAACGATTGCGAGTTAGTAATCGTCCCTGGGTGAGACGAGTACTGGGCAAAGTGTCTAAATGTACCAAATTGCTTCTTGACCTTACAAAATTGCTATGGAAGTGGTTAGGACCACTGTTTGACCTCTAAGGGCTGCCCTGGGGGCTGTGTTTGTCAAAGCGATCAGTGTTTGCAGTCACATAATCGGATTGGTGCTGTTTTGGTGTCTATAGATGCCCCTTTTTGAGAAGCGCTGCGGGTGACGTAGTGCTGAGCAAAAATAGATAACCAAAGCACTAATGATTAGGGTTTCTTGGTAACCTAACCAACTTTTGATGCCCCAAGTATGGAAAGGGCATGCATTCTTGAATCCTTGCTTCTGACGAGCTAAGGAATTTGATTTCAAGTGTTAACCTATTTTGGTGAGGTGTGACTTGAACTTAGACATTGATCAGTCATGAATAGGCGAAGGGCATTTTTACCTCAGGGGAACCTTGTATTCATGATTCACGAAATGCCAAGTGTTTGATTGATTTGATTGTTGCTTGTTTACTGCCCCAAATGGCGCCAAGTGGCAGCCCAGAACAGTCAGTTGATGATTCCTGCCTTGCACGCGTGTGTAGGTGGACAGAGGGGCCATTAAAAGACTATCACAAAAGGCATTTATTAAAGCCCAAGTCAACGGAGGACTCCCCTCCCTCATGGGAAGACAAGACTGCCACATGGCGCCTATGACCAACACATGGCATTTGTGCTTCCCTCCCAAAAGAGACCCCATGGGTCTATAAAAGGTGGGACTTTTCTCACCCAAAATATACAGGTTGAAGGAGTTTTCAAGCAACGAAGTGCTGCCGAGTTGAAGACCCACTTGCATCCCTTTTGGTTCACCTTCCCACATCCACCAATCTCTTTTGCAAGGGAGGTTGTTGGGTGGCCTTTGGAAGCTCGAACCTGACCCAAATACAACACATGGACACTTGAACCAACCAATTCGCCGACCCCCCAATCCTAAGAGGTTTTGGGCCCATCCCTGGTGGATTGGCTCCAAAATCAAGTGCCAACGGTGGGAGGCCCACTTGGGCACCCCCGCACCTCCCAAGTCCTATTTTAAGTTTTAGAGCATTTTAGATTACTTTTCAGATTGCATTTTGTGTTATTAGGTTTGATTAACCCATAGCTGTAATTTTGTAACTTTTGGTCAGATTCTAGTATGTTTTGTGTTGCTTTGTTGTTTCGCTGACTTGCAAGTGTCAAGGTCAAATTCCCGAGGGTGGAGGCCAAATTGGGGGAATCCGACCATCTGGGTCGTCCCAAAATGGCCCCAATTATATAACCCCCCTGTTTGCAAGCGTTTTGCAGGTCTCGGGATCTGACATTGGAGCAGCAGCAGGTCAGTTTCTTCAACACGGAAGAATTCGTCCCACCCGGGGACGAATTGCAGATCGAATTCGTCCTTCCCGGGGACGAATTCCGGTTGAAGGTAGATTGGCCGGTTGTCTCAGTGGCAGTGGCCTTCTGGTAACTTTTCTTATCTTCTGTCAAGTTTTGAAGCCATTTGGACTCACTGTAATTACTGTTTCAGGCAAATGTTTACATGCATATTTCGTTAGTTTTAGAGAGCAAACACTTTTCATTTGCGGTAGATGCTACTGACATCTTGGTTGTTTCTTTGTTCGCAGGAGAAGCAGCAGAGGTTAAGAACTCATCGACATCAGCGACGGCATCATCTTGGCCCGCCCATTGCAATCGTGGGCACGCGGAAAGAGGAAGACTAAGTCACATACTGTAACAAATACGAATTTGACGCTCCTAACCCCCAAAAAGGGAGGAGACGTCTATGTAACCGAGGATAAGATATTTGAATAAAGAGGGCTGTGATTTCTTTACATCTTTTCTTTCCTTTCCAAATTGTCTCTTTCCTTTGTTTTGGCGCATAAGGTTAAAGCGTTACATTTCGTCTTACATTGCATAATTAGTGTTTCCTTTGCCCGGAATCTCGTGCTTTCAGTTTTTTGTTTTTTTTTATTGTCTATTGTTGGTTGTTTTTATTTTTATTTTATTTATTTTATTTTTTAGGTTTTGGTTTTGTTTATTTTTCATGTTTTTTTGGGTTGTCTTTGTAGTGTTCTGTTGTTTTTGTCTTGTTTGTGTTTTGTTATGTGGTTCTTGTGTTTTTCTATGTGGTTTGTGTTGTGGTTTCTTTTATCTTATTGTGTGTGTTTGGTTGTGGTTTTGGTTTTGACACACTCAAGGAGTTTGTTTTTTATTTTATTTTATTATTTTTGCTGTTATTTTCTTTTTTTAATTTGGTTTTGTGTGTTTTTTTGCTCCTTGAGTATGTCAAAGGTGGTAGGCCAGGTCCGAGTCTTGGGCGTTTTTGGCGGAATGGATACCCTTGCCTCCTTGGGTCTTAACCGAAAGTGGCATCCCTTTTGGGATGTTTTCCACAAATAAAAAAATAT
>JAQPPZ010009033.1:0-18024 GCA_028583015.1 Wollemia nobilis | reverse complement strand
ATCAACTAAAATCTCCATCGACCAGAAAAGGTACTTCGAGATGTTTATTTGCTTGACATCCTTGAGAAAATTTAGGAACGTCATGTAAAAAATTTGAATGGGCGATGACTGCTCATCCATTGTTAGATACTGCATGACCAATCTCATGACCCGATTCCATGATGGAGGGATACATTCCTTGACGTAACCATTATCCTTCTTTGTTAAAGACTTTCCTTTGTCTTGAAGAAGTGCCAATTCTCCTGCCATTGAGTGTTTATCCCTATGAGCAATCTCTCCTTCATTGGGAAGCTTAGTTATTTCTATCAGAATGTCAATGGTTATAGCAAATGTAAGTCCCTTCAGGGACACAGTACCATTATCCTAACTTTGGACAAACTCATGGGATATTTCAAGGTCATATCCATTGAATTTCTTTAGAAAATCCAGCATCTCGTGAGATGCTAAAATCTTTTCAACCATTGGGTCCAAAATATTCCACCATACAAAATAACACTTCATGCCACTAGCCTCAACCTTCCCCTTTGCTTGATAATTGCTCTAGTTCTTGTTGCACCTAGGTAAAATAATTTTTTTTTCTCCAATAGCCAAAAAGGATTCATACCAACAAACTTGGCCTTAGGACTTGCCTTAAGCTGTTGATTGGATTTTTTTGGTATGAGAAATCTCGATGTATGGTTCGTTCTACTTCAAAATATGATTTGGTTCATATGGCAAACACACACGAAAAATGAAGGTGGCCGAAGCAGGGAGTATAGTTGGTAGTAGTAATTGGGAATGTTAACAGTGGATAGGGTGTACCACTGAAAATATGCCATGTTCATGATCATCTTCCACTGGTGTGTCTTCAGGGTAACTGATGCCACCTTGATATCCTTAGTGGACACGATGCGGATGAATCTATCATCGCGTCTTGTGAAATCAGAATCTTGACACAAGGTGGTGGTAGTGGCATTATTAATTCCAAGATTGATCTTTCCAAGCATGTGAAAAGGATCATTTTCTCTGTGGTGTATTTTATTATGTAGCTTAGATTTAGCCCTTTGCCTATTCACTCCTTTCCAAAGAATGGAGACAACATTGATATTCTTATTGAGAAAAGTGCCACCTTTAATGCTAAGTTGGTAGATTATTACCTTAGAATAATAACCATCACACCGAGAGGTGCAGACCCAAGGAGTACTAAGAAAGTTCTTGGGGTTATAAACATGAAAATTGTTGGCCATCTGGCATCGGCTAGTGACTAGATTCCAACTCATCATAGTGGTGTAAGAGAGTCCACCATCACTCCCTACATGGTGGTGTATATATGGATGCCATCTCATCATTGTGGTGTAGTAGGGTTGATCAACACTCTCTATGTGTTGGTCCATATTGGTCCTAGACTTCTTGGTGCTAGTCATAGGTGGCAACTTTAGTTCCATCATAGAAATTCATAATACATTAAGGAAATTCCTACCGCTACATCAAGAAGGACTGCACGGTTAACCAAAAATTAGCCATGGCATCAGTGATTTTATTGCCTTCCCTGTACACATGTTGGATAGAAAAATTATTGAATGCCTTGAGGTGGAAGATGGTTTCCTGGATGAGAGGATCAACATTCTAGGATGGATTCGAGCGGCCTTTAATGTAGTTTACTATAGTCAATGAGTCACCTTCAATTATCAAGTTTTGAATGTTGTACTCTAAGGCCATTTGGATGCCACGAAAGGTAGCACAAGCCTCAAAAAAGTTATTTTATTGGATTCCCAGCCTTTATAAATAAGCTAAAATGATTCTGCCTCTGTTGTCCTGGATGACTCCACCACAACTCACTTCACTAGGATTACCTTTAGATGCACTGTCAAAATCAAGCTTGAACCACTGGGAGGACGGGAAATTCATGACACTAGAGATCTATCCACCATGGGATGGGGTTGCCCAGAAATCTTGAATGAGAGGTTAATGGAATTTTCCACTTGGATCTTAAAAGGGGACGTAGGACAAACCTTAGAGGGAATAAGGTTGGCATTTTCGAAATTAAAGGTGACAATTCTAAATGACACAGACTCTGGATCACAAAAAGAGAATCCAAAGGCTCTATTATTCCTCTCTAGTCATAGCTACCACATGAAGTGAGGTAGGGTAACTAACCACTAGTACTTTAGATTGGTCCATTGGAGGATAAGATCACTGACACACTGAGGGAAAACCCATGAAATGGGCACAATGGAAAGAATAGAAGACAGGACATAACCAGAGAAGTAGCACTCTAAGAACAAGTGGTTGATCGACTCCCAGGTGGATTTATAGAGGAAACATCTATTCATAAGGATCATGTCCCAAGTTATCAGATTATCTATGGTTAAGAGTCTGTTTACAGTGACCAACTAGTAAAAATGGGCTATCTTAGGATTATCTTGGAAATGCTCTTTAAAGGGAACCAATCATCCTCTGGTTCACTCATTGATACATGTTGTTTTAATAGAAAACAACCCAGAATCACTAAGCTACCAAAAAGGAGCATTCAGTGGTTGGGTACTTGGAATTAACCGGGTACGAAGAAGCTCATATAGGCAGAGACTCATAGAGTGAAGCTCCGATGATCCCAGGTCAATAGGAAAATTAACCCATCTAGGGGGGATTGCTCCATGGAAGGTAAAATTGTAAACCTTGGGACCAGAAATATGATCAATAATGGGTTTGAAAATACTTACAGACTGATTGTGAATCAAAATTTGAGCCATAATCCAAGGGTCTTCCCAAAAACTGATCAGTGATCCATCCCCAAGCTTCCATCGACAACCCTTTTGAAGGATAGGTCTGATATGACATACATAATTCTAAAATGCAAAACCAGATTGCATGAGAGAATTATCTAGTAGAGACCCTTGCCTAATATATTTGATTTTCTTGATTTCCACCCATTGAACACGGGAGTTGGTGACAATTTTCCATCCTTGTTTGGAGATTATTACCATATTTATTTGGTGAACTCTTCGAAGGGCTAGCCCACCCCTAAATTTTAGAAGATAGACTTTATCCCATGCAACAAGGGGAAATCTACCTTTGTTCTTCGTTCCTAACCATAAAAATTTCTTTGAATTTGTTCTAGCTTGTTACACACAACGATTGAGACTCTGAATAAGGACATACATTAAATTGGCACACTCTGAATATAATATTGAATTAACATGAACTTGCTTGCACTACTAAGGAGGGCTATCTTCCATCCTACTGGCTTCTTAATTACCCTTTGAATCATGTTATCTCACATTCTCTTTGAAGGGCTTCCTTGGAAAAGAGGAAGTACAAGGTATGTCGCAGGGAACTCAATAATGGCACATCCCATAATTTGAGCAATTCTTGCTTGTCTTTGAGTCGACGTGTTGATGAAGTATATATTTCTTTTGAGATAATTAACTCTTTGGCCAGTGGCTCACTCATAAGCCTCCAAGATAGATCTGATTATTTTAGCTTCTAGGATGATAGAAAGGTTAGCCAAAATAGTGTCATCATTGAATTATTGGTGAGACACTAAGGAGATGCCAATTGAATCTTCGATCTATGAAATATCTCCTATTGAACAAGCAGCCTTAAGGGCCCTTCCTAGACTATTAGCCACCAAGATGAATAAAAATGGTGACATGGGGTTCTCCTATATGATTCCATGTCTGCTTATAAAATACCTAGTCGCTGCTACATTGACAATGATAGAGAACCATGCAGAATAGATGTACTCTTTGATCAATGAAACCCATCTATGGTGGAAGCCAAACTGGGTTAGGACAGTTATGAGAAAATTCCACAAAATTTTATCAAAGGCTTTATTAATATCTAGATTTAGGAAGAAGCTTGGAAATCTGTTGATAGTTACTATATGGATGAGCTCATGAATGATGATCACACTATCGATAATGACTCTTCCTTGGATAGAGCTTCCTTGGCACAGGTCAATAATCCTGGGTATGATATGTTTCATTCTATTTTCCATGGTGTAGATAAGGATTTTATACAAAATATTGTAAATATTGATAGGAGAGAAATTGGTCATGGAATAACATTCATGGGATTTTGGGTTGAGGGTAAGAAATGTAGAATTAAGGCCTCTCTAAACAAACTTGGATATTTGGATTTCAAGGATGGTTGTAGACACATATTATTCGATGATGTCCTAAAAGGTTTAAAAAAACCTTAGTGGGAACCCATTTGGACTAGGGGCCTTGTCAATTGACGTGGATGAGAGAGCCTCTTTGATTTAATAGTGGGAGAAGGACTGAAGTAGAAATTCATTGTCAGCTTGAGAGACGAGGGGTAGAATGTGCTGGAGAAGATATTTTTACACATTAATCGGGCATGCCTGGGATGGACCAATGATGTTGCGGAAGTGGTCCACTATCTCAAATATGATGTCTTCGGTACCTTCGACTAAGGACCCATCATCTTTGCGGAGGCATATAATAACATTTGCACCTCTATGTCTCATTGTGGTTGCAAGAAAAAAATTGAATTTAAGTCACCTTATTTAAGCCACAAAGCTCTGGATTTTTACCGCAAGAATATTTTCTCTTTGGTTAGCGAGTCGTGGAACTCATATAATATTATACTCTCTTGTATTCTAACATCGCTAGTGGCATTTCCATTATGAATCTGATCTTCTATATATTTCAATTGGGAGCATATTTGATGGGGGACGAGAAAATCGCACTCACACAATTCCAAAATTTTCTTTCATTAATCTGGAATCGTCTACAGTAACAGCCCGTAGGCTTTACAACAACTAGCACACATGCTTAGTTCTACAGTAACAGCCCATAGGCTTTACAATAACTAGTGCTCGGCTTGGTTCTTCAATCCTTTACATGCAATCTTCAAATCCACCACCATAATCTATTACAATGACTGGGTTTTTATAGAGGTCCTAATCCTTTGCGTTTGCAAATTGCCCATGACCTACAACTACCACTTTGTCAGTAGAATGCCCATGACCTGCAACTGTCACTTTGTCAGAATATTCTTCTAAAACTGCTACTTCATCTTAAGTGTGTACATGGACGACATGGTCTGTTGGAATCTTTGTCTGTGCTTGTTTTCACTACACATGCCACATGTCATTCTGTAACGGTCTCTGCAAATATCGCCTGTCATGATTTCATGACGTCTCCTACTTCTTCTTCATCTTCTTCTCTTCTTGTCACGATATCGTGACATGTCGCAATATCGTGACATCTTAGCTTCCCTGCGCTCCTTCTCCCTTTTGGTCATGATATCACGACGTGTCGCGATATTGCGGCATTTCCCTTAATTGCTGCTTTTCGCACCTTTGGGTCGCAATATCGTGACATGTCGCGATATCATGACATTTTTCCTTTGGACGCCTCCACCTTTTTGATCCGGTCATGATTTTGCAACATGTCATGAAATCGCGACAATCTCCTTGGCACCTTCTTCCCCCCACTGCTAGTCGCGATTTCGTGACATGTCGTGAAATCACAACATTCTCATCGACGTCTTCCCCGATTGCTCCTTGTCGCTATTTTATGATGGTCACAATTTCATGACACTCCTGACTATTCCTTGTCACGATTTCATGATAGTCACGATTTTGCGACACTCTCGGCTGCTCTACTTGTGTCGTGATATCGCGACACATTTGCTGTTGTGATATTGTGATAGCTTCTCCCTTATGGCTTCATTCTCCGCTTGTGTTACGATATTGCGACACATTTTCTATCGTGATATCATGACAATTCTCTCTGTCGGTTCCTCTCTCTTCTTTGTGTTGCGATATCGCGACACATTTTCTGTCGCGATGTCGTGACATATTTTCCCCTCGCCTTCTTCTTTTTCTATCGCGATTTCGTGACATGTCATGAAATCACGACAATCTCTTTCCTTGGCCAACTTTTCAAAAGTGGCCCTCCTACCACTAGATTCTTTTGCATCAGGTGCCATTGGATGCTCCTGCATCAGACACCCGGGGTTGGTGGAGAAGTGATCTTCACTTCTATGTTGTTCGGTTGCCACCTCCAACATCTCCAAATGTGCACCTGCCTCTATAGTTCGCTTCGACTTCATTTCCTGGCCTCTACTTCTCAGTTTATCTTCATGCAGCTCCTCTTTCTTTCACAAATCCATTCTGAGCAGCTCCTTTTGCATGGTTTTCACTTGCCTCTGCAAATCTCTTATGAGCAGCTCCCTTTGCATGGCTTTTATTTCCCTCTGCAAAACTCAGACCTCTTCTGGCATTGCTATATCTCTGTCACCACATCGGTTTCTGCTTGGAGGCATTCTGCTCACTCCTCTCACAAGTCCTTCCATAGATCCTGGTGCAAACTACCTCACTTTTTATGATCTGCTTGCACACTCAGGAACCCTAACCTCTTTCTTCTCTCAAAACTCTTCCACAGATCCTAGTGTAACTGCCTCACGTCCGACGATATGTTACACACTTAGGAATATTAGCACTGATACCACTTGATGGGGGATGAGAAAATCACACTCACACAATTCCAAAATTTTCTTTCATTAATCTGGAATCGTCTACAGTAACATCCCGTAGGCTTTACAACAACTAGCGCATAGGCTTCGTTCTATAGTAACAACCTATAGGATTTACAATAACCAGCACTCGGCTTGGTTCTTCAATCCTTTACGTGCAATCTTCAAATCCACCACCATAATCTATTACAATGACTAGGTTTTTATAGAGGTCCCGACCCTCTACGTTTGCAAATTGCCCATGACCTGCAACTGCCGCTTTGTCAGCAGAATGCCCATGACCTGCAACTATCGCTTTGTTAGAATATTATTTTGAAACTGCTACTTCATCTTCAGTGCGCACGTGACCGACATGGTCTATTGGAATCTTTTTCTGCACCTATTTTCATTGCATGCACCACGTGTCATTCTATAACGGTCTTTGCAAATACCGCATGTCATGATTTCGCGATGTCTCCTCCTTCTTCTTCATCTTCTTCTCTTCCTATCGCGATATCACGACATGTCGCAATATCATGACATCTTGGCTTCCCTACGCTCCTTCTCCCTTTTGGTCATGATATCATGACGTGTCGCGATATCGCGATGTTTCCCTTCATTGCTGCCTTTTGTGCCTTCGAGTCGTGATACCGTGACATGTCGTGATATCGCGACATGTTTCCTTTGGACGCCTTCACATTTCTGCTATGATCATGATTTTGTGACATGTCATGAAATAGCGACAATCTCCTTGGCACCTTCTTTCTCCTATTGTTGGTCGCGATTTTGCAACATGTCATGAAATCATGACATTCTCATCGACGTCTTCCTCGGCTGCTCCTTGTCACGATTTCGTGACACTCCTGGATGTTCCTTGTCACGATTTCATGACAGTCATGATTTCACGACAGTCGTGATTTTGCAACACTCCTTGCTGCTCTACTTGTGTCACGATATCGCGACACATTTGCTATCACGATATCGCGATAGCTTCTCCATTTTGGCTCCGTTCTCCGCTTGTGTCACGATATCGTGTCACATTTTTTGTCGCGATATCGTGACAGTTGTCTCCATCGGTTCCTCTCTCCTCTTTGTGTCATGATATCGTGACACATTTTTTGTCATGATATCACGACACATTTTTCCCCTCGCCTTCTTCTTTTTCTATCGCGATTTCGTGACATGTCGCGAAATCGTGACATGTCATGAAATCGCGACAATCTCCTTCCTTGGCCAACTTTTTAGATGTGGCCCTCCTACCACTAGATGCTTCTGCATCAGGTTCCACTGGATGGTCCTGCATCACGATATCATGACATCTTGGCTTCCCCGTGCTCCTTCTCCCTTTTGGTCATGATATCACGACATGTTGCGATATCACGACGTTTCCCTTCATTGTTTCCTTCCATGCCTTTGGGTCATGATATCGCAACATTTTTCCTTTGGACGCCTCTACCTTTCTGCTCTGGTTGCAATTTTGCAACATGTCACAAAATTGCGACAATCTCCTTGGCACCTTCTTCCTCTTGTTGTTGGTCACAATTTCACGACATGTCACAAAATCGCGACATTCTCATCGGTGTCTTCCCTGGCTGTTCCTTGTCGCAATTTTGTGATGGTCACGATTTCATGACACTCCCAGATGTTCCTTGTCGCAATTTTGTGACAGTCACGATTTTGCGACAGTCACGATTTCGCGACACTCCCGGTTGCTCTACTTGTGTCACAATATCATGACACATTTGCTGTCGCGATATCGCGACAGCTTCTCCCTTCTGGCTCTGTTCTTTTCTTGTGTTACGATATCATGACACATTTTCTGTCGCAATATCGCAATAGTTCTCTCCACCGGTTCCTCTCTCCTCTTTGTGTCATGATATCGTGACACATTTTCTGTCGCAATGTCGTGACATATTTTTCCCCTCACCTTCTTCTTTTTCTGTCGTGATTTCACGACATGTCATGAAATTGCAACAATCTCCTTCCTTGGCCAACTTTTCAAAAGTGGCCTTCCTGCCACTAGATGCTTCTGCATCAGGTGCCACTGGATTCTCCTACATCAATATTACTCTGCATGATTCAAATATATTCCCCAACACTTCTTTATTCCATTTCTTAAGTTGAATATTGAGGAAATTTAATTTCATGCAGACCTTGAAAACACACAAGCCATTGAAATTCTGGCTCCACCATTCAATGACTTTTAACCTAAATTTTGGGTGTTGAAGCTACATAGACTCAAACCTGAATAGAGGTTTATGACCAGGGTCTAGTCTTGAGACTTCAAGAAGCAGTAGGTTGTGATCAAAAGCTATTATTGGCAAGGATGACAGTGTTGCATTACCAAGGATTAGTATGGCTTATTTGGACAACAATATTCTATCAAGTCTCATTTGTATGATTTGATCTCCTTCACACTATTTTATCCACGTAAATAGTGAGCCTCGTGGTTCAATGTCCATCAATTCATTGGAATCAATAAAATTAACAAAATACTCATAGCTCCTAGAAGTGATTGGAGCGCCTCTAGCTTTGTTAGTTGGATACATAGGGTTATTAAAATCACCATCCAACATCCATTATCAATAGGGGAAATTATTGTGCATCTATGTGAGGTTGTCCCACATTGATATTCTTTCATTGAAATTGTTTGGAGCATAGATATTGGTTAAAATCCACTCTTTGTTTATTTCATTGCATTTGAAGTAGATGTTGATAACTCTATCATTGTGAGATATGAATATTTTGGTTACCTTGGCTGGATACCACAAGCACAAAAATCTCCCTGAAGCACCATGAGCGAGGCTTGCAACAAATTTGTAGTTGTTCCAAACTGAATTGACTATTTTTCTTATATTGATATTTTCCACTTTTGTTTCCTGGATTATGAATATTGAAGTTCTCATTTCCTTTATCATGGAAGAAAACTCCCTCTGTTTCATTGCTCCATTAAGGCCTCTACCATTCTAGGATAAGACCTTTATTTACATGATTTAGGAGCAATTTTCCCCCCTTTCATTTGCGGGGATTTCATTCTTTTACGTTCTTCCTTTGGCATCTCTTTGAGTGGAGATAAAAAAGATAATAGTATTGTTTGGATACCACTAGCTATATCATCAGCCATCTACTTTTTCCTAGAATCAAGGTTGGGTGGATGACCTCATTTTCTTTCTAGATCCACATCACATTGATATTTTAAGGCTTCGGGTGTTGTTCATGGGGGGCCTAGAGTATTTACCACCACCCAGAAAAATAGGGGCTTGATAAGGGAATCCCAGTGAAAAGGCTTCAATGGAGGAATACCCTGCTCACAGGGAAGAACTTCCTAACAATGGAGATAGGGTGTATGAGGATGAGTGAGAGGGAGACACAAGCAAGGAGAGTAGTGCCGAATGGGACAATGGAGAAACAATATTTAGGGAGAAATCCAACTGGGAGTGAGTGAAGGGGGGTTTGAGAGGAAGAGTGGTTCTTGAGGGGGGAATCAAGGGGGAGGTAGGGGTGGAAGATATGGGGAAAGAAGGAAGATAAGGGGTAGCGAGAAGGAGATGCCAAAGGGATGGGAGGGTCAGGAGGGATTCCTTGGTTTGCAAGGGATGGATCGGGATGAGAAAGTTGTTCAACAACAAAACCTTCAAAAGGGACTTCACTATCCTTATCGATAAGAATTTTGAAATGATTAGAAAGAGAGAGAATACCTTGTTGGTACCATGGTTCTATCCTTTAGATGATGATTCAGGAGGAGCTTCCTATTTTTTTCCTTTCTTCATACGGGTTTTGTGAGTTGGGGACTCCTCATAGTTGAGGATGATTGACATTGTGAAATACTTTCCAGTCAGGGCGTGCTCCACAAAAATATTTCTTGAAGGATGGGCATTGCTCCTTGAGGTGTTCTTGGTTATGACACAAACCATAGGCTCCAATTTTTTCCTATAAGACTGCTTTATCAGAGGACATTGGGATCTAATATGTCTCTATTTTTGGTACTCCACACAAAAGGTGGGTTTGTTCTCATATTCAAATGCTTACCTCCAATGGTATGACCCATAGGTTAAGTTAATGTACATTGAAAGCTAGAAATTCAGGTTTACCATAATGTAAAACCAGGTGTAAGGCATTCAAGATTGAGCTTTTGTGGCTGGGTTGAAAGTGACCAGGTTACAAAGTGCACGAGCAATACTTTTAATAATACCTTCATCCTAAAACTGATAGGGGAGCTTGGGTAGCCTAACCCAGATTGGGGTAACGTTGATGCTTTGAGTCCCTTGGTTGAATCTAGGGTTTCATCGTATGATGAACATGGATCACCTCCCAAATAACCAGGGTCCTCCTATTAGAATCAAAGTTGTATCATTCGAATTATTTAGGCAGATGATAAAAAACCCATGGGTCAGAACCATTATATCCATGTGGTCCTCTGGTTTCCATTTGATCATCACCCATACGGAATAGATTCAATGTTATGTCATGATCCAATGAGCTTTCCAACAAGGGATTTTATGCTCAGCACTAGGATCATGATATCTTCAGGAAGACTAAGCCCCTTGAAATTGTCAAAGAGGGTTTCGATGGTTGGTGATGGGTTTGTCTGTTCCTGGTAAATACTCCTTTTCACTTTATCTGCAAAGTAAATTTTTGGGCCAAGAGGAGGTCTTGGGCCCTGTCCCACTGCACTGGGGGCCCATAAAGAGGAACGACATCAACACTGGATCCATCAAGGGGATATTCAAGGATCTCCACCATAATATCTTCATCAACCGTCTCTTCCTATCCACTTTTTGCCTTAATAAAACTAGGATCAACCGTACCGTGACCCCCTAGGATCAACTCGTGACCACCAAAGGAGCTTCCAACATTCCTACCTCAACCATATTCAAAATTCAAATGCCTACATTGCTCTCACTCCGCTCAATTTTGCTCCATCATTCTAAATCATTCAATGGTAGGTAGTGGAGTTTTTAATTATCGTATGTATATTTCATAACAATTATAGAAAGGGCATCGAGAACTGCAATAGTATCTTGAATGAGAATAATAATAGAAAGGATGGATTGGTTATTTATAAATAATATTAAATTAAAATTTTCTCATGAAGATAAAAAAATTAACTTAAGTATTGTTCTCTTTATAGTTCTAACGAATGTATTTGTATTAAGTTTCTAATATGTAGAGAATTGATAGTATAATTTAATATTGTTTTTGTTATATGATTCCTATATGTAGTATATTAATAATTTGATGCTATAAGTGGTTATTTTCTTTGGTAACCTAAATAAAGATGAAATCAAAATTGGAAAGATCTTATGTGAAATATCATTGTGGTGTAAAAGTTAAATATTTATATCAAACAAAGAATCAAACCACCACCCAATTACAACAAACCTTATCATTTTCATATAACAATATCAAATCAAGTCAGATGTATACCTAGAAATTCTTTCCAAGATGAGCAAGCCAACACCCAATCTTTGGTGGTTTTCAAGTGGTAACCATCATGAATAGGGGTAGCCATTTGCTAGAAAGTTTTATGGGTCAAGTGGACCTTATGTTAAGATGATTAATGAATGGTAGAATGGGATGTCATTCCATGCTATCATACGAAGTAGTACCATGAGGGTTCTCACATTCACAGTTTAGCTACGAAATTGCTAGTACAAACACAACACTAGAAGTGCTATATTTTTTGCTAGAAGGTCCAGTGATGGATGGAATAAGATGTCTCATCGTCAAATAAATGTGAATTGGAAACCTGGACCCCAAAGCTAGAGAATTGGTGGGCCCTAATAGTATCCATAATTTGATGGATTACAATCATACACTAGGTATACGGATGCTATCTCTAGCATGACAAACATAAATGGAACACAGGTCAGAGAAACCTATGATGTCCTCCATGCTATGGGGTAGGGAAACTATGCATTCACCCTTCTAGGTATTATGGTCCCTAAAATAACAATCCCTTGTTGTGAATGAAAAGGAGGGATTCACTAAATGACATTCTTATTTTGATATTTGGCCAATCTCAAGCACTCAATTTTTTTCTATAGTAGTCATGAATATTGGAGTGTGTGATTATGCCTATGTACTAATAACATGTTGGGTGTAAAATAGATAATTTGAGTCTTTGACATATTTTTTGTTGAAAAGTTTTACTTGTGTTTTGAACAACCGGGATAGTTAGACCTATGTTATTACAATAAAAAACACAACCATAACAAAAATAATAAAATAATACAAATACACCACAAAAAAAATCATGAAAAACAAAAAAAACAAAAACTAAGCCAATGGAGCTATTAAAAAATAAAACAAAACCCTGTGACAATCTCAATCAAGAAAAAAATCAAAGAAAATCACCAAAACAAAAAATATTAAAAAAATTGTATAACCATAGGAGGGATCTAAAGTTTCATACCAAAAAGGGAGTTGTCATCCATCCATCCTACCAATGAAGCTATTGACTATTGAGACAAAATCCTCTAACATCCTCTATCAAGGAAATAATAATTTCTGAAGAAATATACAAGAAAAATCTTGGGAATTGCACAAGAATTGCATAAGAAGCCCGAAGAAATTTCTTAACAAGTTAGCCATAGCTTTTGACATTTCCATCAAGATACTATAGTATAACACTAAAACTAAACCATCCTATATACCCTTAGGACCAAGGTATCCTCATCATTTTATTTGTATCTTGCTTCATTTCAAATGGAACTATAGGATGGTTAGTTGGAACCAAGGCACTATTATTGGAATGTGTATGGTATTTCTAAGGAACCATTTTTTTTTTTGTTAGTTTGAATATGTCCTTTGGTTTTGCACTTGGGTTGATTTTCTACATTGTTCTTTTTTATATAGTTTAATGTTGGGATGAGATGGCTCTCTAACTATTATTTCTCAAAATTAGGGTAAGCTCTTTTTAGTGGTTTCTCAACATGCAATCCTTATTGTTCCCTATTTTCATCCAAATTGTGTTTCCATAATTATTGGTTGGATTTGAACGACATCATCATCGCATACTCATACATGGAAAGAATTTCAAATATGTTGAGGTGAAATTGCTATTTTCTCTTTTGCTATTATTTTTATGTTTTTGTTTAGGTATTTGAACCCCTACCAAATCCCCATCCTATTTCTATTTTTAGGGACCTTATGCGGACAATCCTTGGCTAGATGACCATATTCATGAAAGATTATGCATCTAAATGGAATATTTTCATAATCTACTACTTGCTCCAATATTTCTTGCTCATATTGTAAAAAAAATCTTCTTTGGAAGTGGTTTGTCAAAATAAACCAAAATACAAATACTTACATAGATCATATGATCTTACTGTTGAGTGTTATTAGAAATCATCATGAATATAGTTAAGAAAATATGCAAATAATCTCGATTCAATTTGAATTTTCTGATTCATGAGTGGCTGATTTTTTGTCAATTATTTCCCAAAAAATGTGATATGCATGAAAAAACATTTTTCAATGAAAATTTGTATTTTCTTTAGATTTTTCAATGAAAAATTATTGATTTTTTTCTGATTCTATCCTCGATTTTTTTTCAATTCCCAAATTTTCCCTATTCTTTTACATGCCTATTCTGATCTGATTTTGATTTTCTCAACTATGATAATGAAAACTCCTATAGAATTCCTAATTGTTGCTAATACATTTGAGTTCTAGTATTCTATCGGAATGCCAAATAAACGGACCCAGATAGGGGCAGTTGATGGCATTTCTTCCTCAGCTTTGAGCTTGGTATGTCAAGGCTTCATGAAGAGCCCTACCCTTCCAAAAAACCATGCTCCCCTTGAAAAATGCCCTCCCTATCTTCTTCAGTAGTAAATAAAATAATGAATTAGCCATTAGGTTAAGGAAATATTTCGAAGTCACCTTTAGTGCTCTTGGCAACTATATAATGAAACTTTATTTTGTAAATTAACTTCCAAATATAATAGTTGGATAAAAAATATATAAAGATCATATAAATCTTGAAAAATATCTTCTAGTTAATTTTTTAATATTTAAATGGATAATTAATGAGAATATAACTTTTAGAAGCTAGAGTGAATGAGAATATATTCTATTTTGTAAACCCTATCTATAAAAAAAGATAAAACCTAAATTTTTTCAGTTCAAAAAAGTAGAATATTTTTTCCTTTGTACACCTATCATATATATATAAAATGAAACCTAAATTTTTCCTCTGTGTGAAATGTATTGTTTTAATATTAAAAATTTATAATTAAAAATAAATTTATTTATTATTTTTTTTGGCTAAAGTAATACGAAGTACAACTGAAGTTATAGCAACAAGAGGCCTCCCTTCCATGATTTAAACTCAAGTCATTAAGATTAAATGCCAACAACATATTTTTTGGGTGTTCCTCAAGGACATAAATTTAATAAGCTTATTGATTTAAAAAATGTTAAAGAAAATGTGTGCATATAATATATATCTTAAAATAATTCTCATCTAAACCAATCATATATCATAAATAATTTTGTTATTATAAAATGTTTGCTTACAACATTAGAATTTATTTTGTAATTAATTATTAAATTGTTTAAAAATTATAATAAACATTAATAATGATCTGGTTTTTTTCATATTCATAGAAAAGTTTGTATGGAGAGGGTTTGTTGGAGGTTGACGCCACTATCACAATAGGTTGTGGTTGATCCATCATCGTCATAGCATGATGATAACTAAAGAACCATTTGCAAGTTTTATGAAATCTCAAACTATGGAGGTAAGCATTCCTCTTTCTTACATTTAAATTTTCTTTAAAAGAAGTTTATCGGCTATAATCATGAAGTGCATGCAATGAAGCTAGGGTTTGTAAAGTGAAGCATAGAGGAATTAAATCAAGGGGTGAAAGGAGTTACTTTTCTAGGGAGGAATATTTCTATGCATGTGAACAACGGTTTAAAAATTTTTGTTGTATAGAATTATGGAGTTCACCTGAGAAAATATATGGTTTACAAGTGACTGAGAGAAAAGTAAAAAAAACACAAGTGATAGTATTTTATTTTTCGAAACTAGAATGTGCTCGAGATCTATTCATGTGAATAAAATGAAGGCGGATCTAGTTCTTGACTGATATATTTAAAAAATGACACAATAAGCATTAGCATTTTTCAAATCAAAGTGCACTCAGATATGTTCATGTAAAGAAAATGAAGGTTGAAAAACTTAATTTCTAGATTCGAAGCATGCAAAAGGTGAGAGGAGTTACTTTTACAGGGAGGAATATTTTTGTGCATGTGAATAGTTGTTTGAGGAATTTTTTTAGTTGGAATCACGAAGTTCATGCAAAAATTCTATGGTTTGCAAAATAAAAATATTAACTTTTGTTTTTATTATTTTTAAAATAGCAATATAATTTGGAAAATCAGTATCTTGTTTTGATGGAGAATGAAGAGGAACATTTAGATTTCCTAGAGGATACCTTTGAGGGGTAACACATATTTTCAACTCTAAGGACCAAGGATCCAATTTCTCGACAAGAATTAGAAGTTGAGAACTAGGGGTCCTTGGGTTTTTGAGTGGCTAGAATAATACTACAGGTTATTAGGATTTAGTGGACAGGGGGGAGTCTATGTCAAAATATTTAGGTCAATTTATTTATCCTATTGATTGCTTACTCCTAGTTTTCTTAGAACACTCTACTCAATTATGGGTCTAATGAATGAGCAAGCATTTTATTACAAGAAAGAAAAACCTGAACAAACTTCAAACAATCCAAACTCACTTTGTCTTATAGAGTCTCCTTTGTTTGGTTATGGTTTTATTGGTAAAAGTCTTTATTTAGAGGCCCTAAGTGGAGTGGGTCTAAACTTTGAATTAACACAAACTAAAACTTTGATTACTAAAGTGCATAAAGCATAAAGTGGTTAAAAAGAGAAGGTCAAATATTAGAATGGTACTTGGGAAGACCTAAGGGTGGAAAAAGTTTTGGAGTTTTTAGGGAAGGAACTTATAGGGAATTTTCATGGACATCAAATAGTTGATAATACATTAAACGAGTGGTTGCGAAGGTATAGCTTCCAATTTTAGGATATGAGCTAATTTTCACTTAGTTTCTAGAGGATGGATAGGTTTCCTTTTCTAATCTAAGGAAGATGCACAAAAAATTCTAGGAGGCCGTTGGTATTGGGGTCTTTATTTTTGGCTTTGAAGGCTTGGACAACTTACTTTTATCCTAAGGCTGAAGTTGCTAGGAGAATCCCAATCTAGGTGAAAATTCTAGATCTATCAATGGAGTTATAATCAGAAATATCTTTGAAAGATATTGGAGATTCATTAGGTAAAACCTTGGATATAGATGTTTCTTTCAAATATAATGTTTTTCAGTTTGTATCTCAGGTTTTGGTTGAGATGGATATAAGTGAAGGCTTACCAAATTGTATGGATACAATTGTGGGAAATACAATTACAAATATTGGACTATTTGAAGATTTCTTTTAGATGTATCTATTGTCATGTTTATGGACATATTTCTAAGGAATATTCTCAATATTTCACATAGAAAGTATGAAGGCGAAAATAAATGACTAGTTGGGATTTCAAGTCAGCTAACAATAATGAAGAGATACCTATTTTTTAGAGCTCAATAGCGCTCCTTTATTTGGTACAAACAAGAAAAAAGCTTATTTTTGAACCTAGAACCATAACTCTAGAGAAGGAGAAAGAAATTTTGGGTGTAGGTTTATCTCCATTTCATTATTCATAGACTGTCAGAGAAGGAGAGATTCATAAAGAAAACAATAAAAATATTGGAACCTGATACTATTTAGTTTGTCAATCAGTCATCCAAGCCTTATGACAATTACTATCCAATACACGTGGAGAATAATTTAGATTTTGGTAATAAATAAATGTGTACACTTTCTTATAAATATTTAAAGAGAAGTACTAGGGGCAAGGACTTTTCTAGGGTTTTGGATAATGGATCGGTAACCTCAAACACATTGAATAGGGATTATAATCCAAATATTTCTACTATTAGGGGAAGTATTTTTCACCTACTAGGTGAATCTTCTAGGGAGGTATCTATTTCAAGGGATGGTTTGGATATGGGCTCCTCTTGCAAATATTTGTTATGTTTTAGGAAAAATAAATTTGAGATGAGAACTTGTGTAGTTGTTGGAAGGTTAGGGTTAGGTATGGACCTTATAAAGGACTCTTCAACTTTTTTAGTAGGTAGAAAATCATTTTTATTTCTTGCAGAGGAGAAATCTTTGAGGGAAATCTAGTAGGTTAAACAATAATCTACCAAAAGAGTCATTTTATTAGGATGAAACCCCTCTAAGATGTTTAAATGATCTTGTTACTTAATATCTAAGGTCTTGGTAGTCCCTCTAAAATCCTTGTCTTAGCCAGACTGGTGGAAATTTATAACCCGAATGTTATCCTTTTATAACAAACCATGAGGGAAAGTACAAAAGTCATTGAAGGGTTAAGTAAATTGTTTAGGGACTAGGAGTTCTTGTCTCTAGATGATACTAAAATTTCAAGGGTGTTTTGGGTTGGTTGGAAGAACATAGCATCCTTAATTAATT
>JAQPPZ010009032.1:0-19483 GCA_028583015.1 Wollemia nobilis | reverse complement strand
CCTATATGAAATGTTCGTGTATGTGAATGTAATGTATGAAATGAAAAATGAAATGTGAAATGCAATATGAAATGTGGGTAAATGCATTGTTTTTGGAGTGTTAAATGCAAGTGAAATGCAATGTTATGAATGAAATGTATGCAAATGTTTTTGTATTAGCCATGCATACATACATAAAAAAAAATATTTATATATATATATATATATATATATATATATATATATATATATATATATATATATATATATCATTAAGCATAGACTACTCTAGAGGGGGGTGGTGTTAAAAGGTTTTTAATTCTTTTGCTCCCCCAGCCTAGCAAGCTTGTAAGGCAAACAACCAACATGTGAAAATGCAAGATGATAAAATAATGGGAATGCAACGCAAGGATTTTTAGAGTAATCCAAGGATTGGTTCTGTTTTTGCCCTAATAGAGAAGGGGTTTTTGATTTGGAGAATGAAATGATTATGGATGAAAGTGAATGTGATTGTGATGAACTCATTATGGAAATGTAATGGTGGATGTGAATATGTCATGGTAATGAAGATAGAGTAATTATGAAAATGCAAGTGATGAGTTTTATTTTTGCCTCAACAGAAAGAGGGAATGGTATGGAACTATGTTAATGATGGAATGGTTGTTGTGGAGCCATGTTGATGATGGAATGGTTGTTTTGAAGCCATGTTAATTATGGAATGGCTAATATGAAGCCATGTTAATGATGAAATGGCTAAGATGAAGCCATGTTAATGGTGGAATGGTTGTTGAAGCCATGTTAATGATGGAATGGCTAAGATGAAGCCATGTTAATGATGAAATGGCTAAGATGAAGCCATGTTAATGGAGGAATGGTTGTTGAATCCATGTTAATGTGAAAATAACTGATGTGGAGCCATGTTAATGGTGGAATGGCTAAGATAAAGCCATGTTAATGTGGAATGGCTAAGATGAAGCCATGTTAATGTGGAATGGTTGAGATGAAGCCATGTTAATATGGAATGGTTGTTGTGGAGCCATGTTAATGATGGAATGGATAAGATAAAGCCATGTTAATGATGGAATGGCTAATATGAGGTCATGTTAATGTGGAATGGCTGAGATCAAGCCATGTTAATGTGGAATGGATGAGATGGAGCCATGTTACTTATTCAATGGCTAAGATGAAGCCATGTTAATGTGGAATAGCTATTTTGGATCCATGTTAATGACGGAATGGCTAATATTAAGCCATGTTAATAATGGAATGGTTAAGATGAAGTCATGTTAATATGGAATCGCTAAGATGAAGTCATATTAATGTGGAATGGATGAGATGGAGCCTTGTTAATGTGGAATAGTTTTTGTGGAGCCATGTTAATGATTGAATGGCTAATATGAAGCCATGTTAATGTGGAATAGTTGATATGAAGCCATGTTAATGTAGAATGGCTAAGATGAAGCCATGTTAATATGGAATGGTTGTTGTGGAGGTATGTTAATATGGAATGGTTGTTGTGAAACCATGTAAAATGGAATAATTATTGTGCAGCCATGTTAATGGTGGAATGACTAATATAAAGCCATGTTAATGATGGAATGGTTGTTGTGGAGCCATGTTAATATGAAATGGCTATTGTGCAGCCATGTTAATTATAAAATGGATAATATGAAGCCATGTTAATGATGGAATGACTTGTGTGAAGCCATGTTAATGTGGAATGACTATTGTGTAGTCATGTTAATGTGGAATCACTATTGTGTAGCTATGTTAATGTGGAATGGTTGTTGTGTAGCCATGTTAATGTGGAATGGTTATTGTGCAACCATGTTAATGGTGGAATGGCTAATATGAAGCCATGTTAATGATGGAATGGTTGTTGTGTAGCTATGTTAATGATGGAATGACTAATATGAAGCCATGTTAATGATGGAATGGCTAGGATGAAGCCATGTTAATGATGGAATGGCTAAGATGAAGCCATTTTAGTCTGGAATGGCTGAGATGAAGCCATGTTAATGTGGAATGGATGATATGAAGCCATGTTAATGATGGAATGTCTGAGGTGAAGCCATGCTAATTCCGAATGGCTAAGATGAAGCCATGTTAATGGTTGAATGGCTAATATGAAGCCATGTTAATGTGGAATGGCTAATATGAAGCCATGTTAATGTGGAATGGCTATTGTGGAGCTATTTTAATGTAGAATAGTTGTTGTGTAGCCATGTTAATGGTGGAATGGATAATATGAAGCCATTTTGATGATGTAATGGCCAAGATGAAGCCATGTTAATGGTGGAATGGCTAATATGAAGCCATGTTGATATTTGAATGGCCAATATGAATCCATATTAATGATGGAATGGCTAATATGAAGTCATGTTAATGATGGAATGGATAATATGAAGACATGTTAATGGTAGAATGGTTGTGGTGGAGCTATATTAGTTTGGTGAAGAAATGATTATGAATGACAGAAAGGATATGATGTATGAGGACTATGGATGGTTGGACTCATGGGAATGGAATGAATTGATGGAGGTATAGGTATGGAAACCATAGAGGATGGTGGTACCCAAGATGGATTTTGGTTAACTAATATGGGTTGAGTGGAAATTGGTTGAGGTATATGGTTCACGTATATGGTTCACGTGAACTTTTTGTTGACATGTCTGCCTCTTCTTAAGCAATTTGTTCAAATGATACCATGCTTCATTAATTTCCATGTCAGTGGTTGATGGAATGGATGAAGATGGAATAGCTAATGTGGATGGGGGACAAGTGGTAATATAAATTACAACTTGTTTGGATGAAATGGGTGCTTGTGAAGCAACATTAACTTGTGCTTCATACCAAGGGAGGCTTGAGGGTTGGGATGAGATAATTTCCTATTGTAAAGAAGGATCATGTCTAGGTGAGTTAATATGATGGTCAATGGTAGGGAAGGTTGACTCCTCTTGCTGCATGGCCATATGATAGGTTGTGGATGGTAAGGAATGTGAGGGACCTGTAGATAAATCTACCTATGTCACATTCAAGGATTCTACCACATAAGTGGTGGGGAATGTGGATGAGGGTTCCATTAAATTATCCTAATTTATTGCTTTATTTTGATTTCTAGTTAATACCATAAGCAAAATAAATCAAGATACAAATTAAAACACCAAATGTAACACAAAAATTGAAATTCTTAAGAAAACAAACAATCAATGCTAAGTTTCAACCAATGTGGCTGACCTCATTCATTGATTATCTCCTTATTAATGTGTATTAATTGTATGTGTCATTCTTGTGTGTTTTGATTTTCTAATATTGCTTAATGAAGTAAAGGTAATATCTATGGCAAAGATAGGGCAACGAGATTCTTGTTGGTGATGAAATCTAAAAAAATTGCTTGGGGGTATCCTAGGTTGTCTATGGGAAGATATTGGTGGATGGAGATGAATGCCATCGTCACCTAATCTCAAGCAATGGTTGGTGATGAAATCCAAACATTACTATTTTGAATGAAACGTGCTATGTGTGAATTTATTTTAAAATTTGTGTTTATTACTGTGTACAAACAATGTAAAAAACAAAAAATTTCCTAGATCTAAATTAGAAGCCATCAAGAGATGCCAAGTTCTCCAAAGGGTGTGAAGTACACCGCTTAAGACCCCCTATCTAAATAACAACCAAAGTATTTGTCCACCCCTCTACCTGGAATCACCCAACTAACAGGGATACTTTTGGCATCTTAATGATGTTCCTACTTAGATAAACGAAAAGAGCTACTTTTAACCCTAAAATTCAATACTATGTTATGCAATTTCTTAATTCAAATGCAAACAAAATGCAACATTTTATGTTTGTGAATACATTTAAAATAGGAAATTTAAATTTAAGTGTATGTGAATGGATGCAAACCTAAAGTGCAAACTAGAATGAGTTCATTTCTAGACTATTTAATGATGGTTTATTTTAAGCTTAAAATCTGAAAAATACAACTAGAAACCCAAAATATGTAAAATAGAAGACTAGGGTTTTAGACAACAGACTTACTAGACAACCTACATATTTACTCCTAGTTGTTCATAAACACCCCTGGGAATTTTTGAGTTGCCCTGAAACATCGCTAGGTATTTCGTGTACCTTTTGCTAGCTTCTGCAGACTTTAGAAACCCTAGATCTAGCAAAATATATGAAATTTGTGCTTTTGAAAACCTGTAATATGATGGAAAACAATAAGAAAATTAGTAAAACATATCATAAATAGAAACCCTTAGGGGGTCCCACCATGATCGCCATTTGAAAGATGCAAAACACAACACCCAAACAATGCTTGATCAAATGAAATACAAGGAAACATAAGATTACACAATAGAATAATTTGCATTGATGGAGGGAGCCTAGAAACTCCATTGTTTACAAGCTTGGATACTTGAATCATTTTGATACAATATTATAAGGGGTTAAGGTTCTTCAAAAACCTAACAAAGCAAAGTTGTGATGTCTTCAAGCGCATATTGATCCCAACAGGGTGAGTGGGATTTTTTGATATCCAAGGCTGGGCCACTCCAAAATCTGAGGTAGCACTTCAGATCTACACACAATGACACAACAAAAATAGTTAGTAATACCTGCAAGGGCTCCACAGTGTGAAACCCTCTATGAGCAATAGTAAATCCTAATTAAGTCTTGTAAATATAATGAATAGAAACTAAAGCACATGCATAAAATAATAAATGATTGATCTATTTTACTTACTATATTCTGATGTGTGATGTTTGATGCCAGTGACTGGTGTGGCAATGCCCTAGCATCACTCGTACGCTAGGGGGTCTTCAAAAAGCTATAACATAAAATGCTCGCAGAAACCTGGCTGTTGTAGGAAATGCTCGTGAATGCTTGAGGCTGAAGGGAAGGATTATGCAGAAGCATATCTGGTGAGGGAGAAAGGATGGTGATGGTGATGGTGGTTACAATAAGCGAAGATGTTGGTAGAAGGGATACGAGACGTCTTAGGGAACTTAAGGATTTTAAGCACTCAGGGAATTCGAACACTCAAAAAATCTAGGGAAAATCTAGGGAGAAAATATAGGGGTTGAGCCATCAAAATGGCTATTATTTATAATCCAAACTAGGACATGCTAGGATTTCAATGACACTAATCATGTGGTTGAGATTAAAGCACATGTAAGGGTAGATAATAAATCTAGGGTGTGGCATAGATTGACGTAAATGGGTGATCAGGATTAAATGGAATTGGATGGCTGGGATTAATTCACTTAAATAAATACATATTTATTAAACATATATTAAAATATAATATAAAATATTATTTTTAAATATATATAAAATAAATATACATAAATAAATGTGAATAATATTAAAAAATGGCAGAAAATGGGGATGGTGGACAAATTGGATATGTTTTGGTGGTGGAAATGTCGGAAAAGCATGGGTGGAGGACAAATGGCTATATTTTGCTGTCTACAGATCTAAAAAATCAGGTTCGCAAGTCTTTCAATTTTTTTTTACAACTTTATTTAAAACAACCCTAATTAATTCTAATAAATTAATCCCTAAAGTTTAATTAACTAATAAAATATTCCCTAAGATTCCATATTAATAACCAAAATTAGAACACTATATACTAGCCAAAGAAATACAAGAGTGACTCTTCAAAGAATCAAAATAAAGGGCATTAGCCCTAAAATTAGAATTGGAAGTAAAATATAGTTCCAAGAAAATAATCCCCTAAAGGACAAGAATTTGTGACTATCAAAATAAGGCCAACCATTTATGTGGAAGATCCATGATGTTTATGTGTCTAGGTCCCAAAGTATCATGATAACTATTAGAATTTAGTATTATAGGATACCATAGGTATATCTCCCTACCTTTGTTTTTTTAATTATTGCTAAACAATGTAAAAATATGATAGCTAAAACAAGGAAATTCATTCTTTTAATGATCAGGCCACAAATATTGGAATTGTGTTGAATATATTCCATCTTATTCAGGTGGGGTTAACTCTGAGAGGACTGGACACTCTACCCCTATACTCATTGGGGTTAAAATATTTTTGGCTTTTTAAGCTATTTTTTAGACCTATATGGGTGGTTTTTTGTTAATGTATAGTCGGGCCATGGATTTGCACCCATGGTAATGTAATTTTCCTTCTTGTTTTGTTGGTATATAAATCAACATTTGAATAAGGGTTTAGTGTGTGAAATTTGCAAGTAATGCAATTGTAAGCGAAAGCAAGTGAAACATGGATAAGGATATTATTGTATTGGAGATGGTCAAGTTTATACAATAAGGAAATATTCTTGCTAGGTTTTTTCCTAAAAGGGTTTCCTAGGATAAATTCTTGTGTAATGTGTTTCTTCTTCTTTGTTTTTCCTTTGATTTTGCACTTATTTCTTTTCTATATTTCATTTATTGGGGTATTATTTATCTTAATTTTGTATCAAAGGTAGGTTTTAGCTTTGTTCGAAGAGTAAGGGTTTCAACCCTGGGATAAAGTAATTCTTGAGTGGGAGGAGTGTGCAAAAGAATTTAGGTGGAGGAAAAATGATAGGAAGCACATGGGTAGAGATCAAGAAATTTAATGGATAGAAATTTGAGTTATAGAAACTCAATATGGAGGATCTATTGGTGGATAGGGATTAGTGGGGTGTGGTATCCTAAGTAAAACCAATAGGAACGACAGATGAGAAGTGGCTAAATATTGATAGGAAGGCAAGAAGCTCTATCATATTGTACTTATTTGATTCAGTTGAAAGCACGAGATTTCGGGCGAAGGAAACACTAATTGCGATGCATTCAAAATCAAATACGCTTAAGTCCTAGAAATGTAAATTGCATGAAACGAAAGAAACGCATTGGAAGAGACACAAGCAAATGGAGAAAACACAGCCCTTTCATTAAACTTTCTTGATCTCTGTTACAAATACGCCTCCTCCCTTTTCAGGGGCTAGGAGCGTTAAAAGAATTTGACTACAATCGAGACTTAAGGTTCCTCTTTCCGCGTGCCCACACTTGAAATGGACGGGCCAAGATGATGCCGCCGCTGATGTCGATGAGTCCTTGACCTCTGCTGCTCCTCCTACGAACAAAGAAACAACGAAGATGTCAGTAGCACCTGTTGCAAATAGTAAGTGTTTGTTCTCTAAAATCGCCAAAAGATGCATGTAAATAATTAGCCAAATCGATAGACAAAATGACTCTAAATGACCTAAAAATCTGACAGAGGACAGAAGACATCACCAGAGGGCCACTGCCATTGAAACAGTTGGCCAATCTGCCTTCAACTGGAATTCGTCCCTGGGCAGGACGAATTTTGACTGCTATTCGTCCCTGGGTGGGACGAATTCTTCGTGTTGGAAAAGCCGACCTGCTGCTGCTCCAATGTCGAATCTCGGGACCTGCAAAATGCCTGCAAACAGGGGGTTATGTAATTGGGGCCATTTTGGGACGACCCAGATGGTCGGATTCTCCCAATTTGGCCTCTATCCTCGGGAATTCGATATCGCCACCTGCAAGTTAGTGAAACAACAAAGCGACACAAAGCATGATAAAATCTGATCAAAATGTTATGAAATTGAAGCTATGAGTTAACCAAACAGAATAACATGATATGCAACACTGAAACAATAATCTAGAATGCTTTTGAAATAAAACTTAGAAAGTGCGGGGGTGCCCAAGTGGGCCTCCCACCGTTGGCACTTGATCTTGGCGCCAATCCACTAGGGATGGGCCCAAAACCTCTTAGGATTGGGATGTCTGCAAATTGGTTGATTCAGGTGTCCATATGTTGGATTTGGGTCAGATTCAAGCTTCCAAAAGCCACCCAACAACCTCCCTTGCAAAAGAGATTGGTGGATGTGAGAAGGTGAATCAAAGGGGATGCAAGTGGGTGTTCAACTCGGCAGCACTTCGTTGCTTGAAATCTCCTTCAATCTGTCCTTTTGGGTGAGAAAAGTCCCACCTTTTATAGACCCATGGGGTCTCTTTTGAGAGGGAAGCACAAATGCCATGTGTTGGTCATAGGTGCCATGTGGCAGTCATGTCTTCCCATGAGGGAGGGGAGTCCTCCATTGACTTGGGCTCTCATAATTGCCCTTGTGACAGCTCCTCTAACGACCTATCTATCCACCCACACACATGTGCGAGGCAGAGTCATAAATCGATTGTCCTGGGCTGCCACTTGGCACCATTCTTCTTTTTGCCCGTTAAACTTGGAATTCGTCCCTGGGTGAGACGATTTCAGAATTCGTCCCTGGGTGAGACGAATTCCAGCTTAGTATTCGTCCCTGGGTGAGACGAATACTGAGCAAAGTGTCTAAATGTGCCAAATTGCTTCCTGACCTTACAAAATTGCTATGAAAGTGGTTAGGACCACCGTTTGACCTCTGAGGGCTGCCCTGGGGGCTGTGTTTGTCAAAGCGATCAGTGTTTGCAGTCACATAATCGGATTGGTGCTGTTTTGGTGTCTACAGATGCCCCTTTTTGGGATGCGCTGTGCATAGCGCAGCGCCGAGCAAAAATAGATAACCAAAGCACTAATGATTAGGGTTTCTTGGTAACCTAACCAACTTTTGATGCCCCAAGCATGGAAAGGGCATGCATTCTTGAATCCTTGCTTCAGACGAGCTAAGGAGTTTGATTTCAAGTGTTAACCTATTTTGGTGAGGTGTGACTTGAACTTGGACATTGATCAGTCATGATTAGGCAAAGGGCGCAACCTTTTATCCTCAGGGGAACCTTGTGTTCATGATTCACGAAATGCCAAGTGTTTGATTGATTTGATTGTTGCTTGTTTACTGCCCCAAGCAGGAGCGTGATTGTCTTTGTCAATGATTCTTTGAATGCATGTCGTTTTCCTTAATTGGGTGTGTGATTGTTGATTGGTGACTAAGTGTGACTACCCCCTCAAGCGACGAATCGATGAGGGAATGACCTTCATGAGAAAAGCGACGAGTCGCTTGACCCAAGATGACTTGTGCAAGGGTGCCTTTAGATGGTTTATCGTTAAGCATGTGCAATTTTTCCAACATCTGGACCTATTTTTGGTGGGTGTTAACCCTTTTTGTGATGCCATAATGGGGTGAAATCGTCGACAACCCATCTTCCCGTGGAGCGGTCCGGCTATGATAGCCTTCTTGGGGAAGTAGGAGAGTGACAATTTGAACCCCGACATCGATTTTCTATGCCAAGAGGTTAAGTGCGAGAGCACTTGTGTCCGGCAATGCTTATTGCTTTGTTTTTATGTTGCATTTATTTGTTGTTTTTGTTGTTTTTTTGTGACACCATTTGGGGATTAAATTATCGAAAATCCGTCTTCCCGTGGAGCGGTCCGGCTATGGTAGCCTTCTTAGGGAGTAGGATAGTGATAATTTGTGACTCCAATGTCTATTTTGTATGCCTTGGATGTCAGGTGCAGTAGCACTCTTATCGGGCAAATTTATTGTCTATTTTTAGTGCATTTTTGATCATTTTTTGATGTTTTTGAAGTGCTGGTTTGAATTCGTCCCTGGGTGGGACGAATTCCAGTTGTAGAATTCGTCCCTGGGTGGGACGAGCGCTAACTCGAGCGCTCATCCCAGTCAAGGACGAATTCCAGCTCAAAAGGCCTATTTAAGGGCCAAAACTTGCATTTGGGCTCATTTGTGTCATTTTTTTCTTGCGATTTTGGAGCTCTGGGAGGAGGAGGTAATTCTGCGAAGCGAAGCGCTGCTGGAATTCTCTCTGCCATCATGAGTGCACAAACTGGTTCGAGCGGCGGAGCCGAGGCGAAACCTGTAAGTGTCCTCTAGAGCTTATTTTTGTTTAAATTTGTACTTGTTTTATTTAATTGTTTTTGTGATGTTGTTTTTCAAAATGTGTTTTAAAACTTAAATCCTGAAACTGGATTGAAGACAACTACTTGTATTTTCTTTTTATGTTGTACAGTTCTTTTCCATGATTTTTAATTTTTTTTGTTGAATTGTTTTCTTTTGCAGGTTCGGAGCCGGTACCGTGTACCTACCGCCTTTACTGAGGCGCGGGGTGCACTGACTGATGGTGATTGGGAATGGCTTGATGCCCTTGGGCTCAAGCAGGTGTCTCGACTGGAGCCTGTGGTCCCGGATCAGGCCTATCTGATGGCCCTGATCAAACTTTGGGATCCTCGGACCAACACGTTCCATCTTTCGACAGGGGAGATGACTGTAACTTTGGAGGATGTCTATCGGTTGCTTCGGATTCCGATAGACGGACTGCCTATTAGGACATCGCCGCGTGATCAGCGGACTGCTGTACTTACGAGATGCTTTGGGCATGGGGAGCGGCTGGGTGTAACGAACCCAGTGGAGACAGCTGAGGTGGACTGCCAGACTGGCGGGATTTTGGTTGGTTGGTGGCAGGAGAGGGGGGTGTTAGGAGTGAGGCACGCATTCTTGATGGGCCTTATTTCTAACATGCTTCTCCCTGATTCGTCAGGCATGAGGTTCCCGTGGAACCCGCTGGATTTGGTATGGCAGTTGGTAGAGTGCCCGATAGAGGCACCACCGATTTTGAGATGGGGACAAACATTGTTGGCACAGCTCTACGGGGAGTCGTATGCGATCCGCTGTCGGCAGCGAAAGGGCGTCAGCTACAGCTATCCGCTGCAGTGTCGGGGTTGGCAGCACATAGTAGTGGAGAGGCCGACCGGGTTACCGTGGATGACTCGGGCGGCGATGGATGACACGGAGATAGGCTATGCAGTTTTGTGGCGGCGGTCTACGGAGCAGGGCAGAGTCGGCGATGGGCAGGTGTTGTAGAGCACTATACCGATGCCTTTTCTCGGCTCACTCCAGGGGAGGTGTTTTGGCACCCTTATCGGGACTGTCCAGCCTGGCCAGAGGCTGGAGAGTGGCTCCGTCGGGTACGTAGGGAGCGGTGGTTGACTGGGAGGCACGGGACGGAGCATGAGTTCTTTTCATACAGCCGGGTTACACGACAGTTTGGGGTGCGCCAGGGGTTGCCTGGTGAGCCCGTGGTCTATCGACGATGGGGAGATGAGAGGGATTTAGATCCACCGGTCACCGCGCCATTGGGCGAGGAGTCAGATGTGGTTATTGACGTCCCGGACGTAGATGACGTCGGGACTACCACTGAGTATGACTCGTGGTGGGTACTACGGCGATGGAGAGGAGAGGGGCCACTGGGAGGCACGGAGGCGGCAGTGGAGGGTGCTGAGGCAGCAGGGGATGATTGGGGAGGTCCGTTGGATGATGCGGACATGTTGGATGTGGGGGATGAGGATGTAGACTTGGGCGCTCCGGATCAGCCGGACATGCAGGACGTGGAGGAGCAGTGGGAGCCGGAGCAGGCTGCTGTTCCGGAGGGTCCCGTTCGTCGTGCAGTACGCGAGGAGGTGGAGTCTGAGATACGCGCTGAAAATGCATGACTGACAGAGCTGCTATGGATACGGGATCTGGAGTTGGGGGATGCGAGGCGGGAGCTGGGGGACGCGCTACGGGAGAGGGATCTCCTACGGGCTCAGCTGGCAGAGCGGGATAGGGTTCTGGCACAACGCGACGATGCGGTGTCATACTATCATCGACGAGAGGCAGAGTGGTGTCGGCACCGGATAGAGTTGGAGAGGGAGGTCATCCGCCTTGGTGGGCGGCTACCTGAGCCCTCGGTCAGTGGATCTTCATGGCGGACGAGGGATAGTGCGACTGAGCAGTCAGCATCATCTCATCGCCGACGATTAGATGAGGGAGGCGGTAGCAGGCATGATGCGGGGGCTGGCAGTAGCCGCCCTGCAGGGTCCCATAGGACCCACACCACGGGGGGTAGTTCCCGTCGCACCGATCCTGCGTGATTATGGTGGTCGACGCTTTAGGTTGGGTTTTTGGATATGATTGCGGGGATTGAGGACCAGTTTTGTAGCCTACGGGCATTTTTTTTGACGATATATATATATATATATATACCGGTTTTATTGTGGTTTTTTTACATGTGATGATTTGATTTTTGTTATGCATGATGGCTAATGGCTATGGATGTATGCATGTTTATTTATTTTGATGAATGCTTATGTTATGATGAATGCAAATGTTTTTGATTTCTTTTTGATATGCAAAGTGAAATTGATGAATGATATTTGTGGTGATTGGTTACGGCACCATAGGTTGTTTAAGACGCTCTTTAATTCATTTTTAGGCGATTGCTATGATGTATGGCTCTTGTATGTATACATGTGGTTTTCTCTTTTTGTATTTTCTGATGGTATTGTAAGGATGAAAAGTAGCGCAGTTGGTTTATAAATGTAGCTAAGGTTTTTCGAGACTCAGACATTTTAACTCACTAGCCACGATTGTACTTTGTCTTACAAGACTTTTGAACAAGGTATGAATCGGACTTGTTTTTGACCAAGCTATTTCACATCCCCGTGTGTGCAATTGAGTTCATTATTGTGGTATTTATCAGGATACCGCCAGTGCCAGATGGGCTTTCAACCGAACCTGTACCGAGGATCACCTAATTAGCTCCACTAACTCCTTTGTTGTATTTAGTTAGATTAATCTGCGGTGTTATCCAGGATGCCATAAGCTAGCTCATCCACATGCAAACATTGATCTCGTACGCAAGTTAATGTGACGGATATATCGTCATGCGAGAGGTTTACCGCCGCTATCGATAGGCTATCAACCAAATCGATACTGAGGCTTGCCTTATGACCTTTTAGAATGCTGAGAGTTCCAGAGATTCAAGTTCCACTCCCTTCTTTTCTTCAATTGTATTGGGATACTTGCTCGTTTGTAGTGATAAGATCACTGTTTATTTTGATTTGTTTTTCTTTTGAGCAAGGGATTGGGGAGATGGAGTGATGAAAATCACTATCGTTTGTGCCATTTGATGTGTGCACTGTATGATGTCAAATATTTGATTTTTGATGTTTTGCAAATTTTTGATGTTTTGCAACTATTGAGAACTAGGGATTCTTAGGGAATTGGGTAGGGAGGATGCTTGTCCTTTTGCCAACTCTCAAGCATTCTTGGGGTCATTCGCACAGGGGGATGAGCAAGATAACCGTTTCGCTTTTGGTGACTTGGATTATCGTGCAGGTTTCATCTTTCGTTCACACAACTTAGGAATTGTTTTATGTGTTTTAATTTGTGTTGGGATGTTACGTAACAAGGTGTATTTCAAGTGTAACTCTACCTTCGTAAAATCTGTTTGACTTGATACATTACGTAGCTAAAGAGCAAAATGATGACTGAATCATGAAAACTCTTGATACATTAAAAGACCACCGACTCTAGTGTGGTAAAAGCAATGCATGGTGTTTTTGTTGTTTTTGTAAAATGGAACAAGTGTGGAATAAGATGGACTTAGTAGGGCAATTACAGCCTATGGTGCCTTTGACCTATATGACCACAAATATGCAATGTATGGATGCAATGCTTAATGCAACTACATGTTTTTGTATTTTTGATGGATTTATTTTTGTGAATATGAATATGAGGTGCGAGAAGAGCTCTCGATTGATGAATTTGAGTATGCCTAGATATGAGATGCAAATTTTTGTTGTTTTTGATTATTTTTTATTTTTGACCAAGTGATTGTGGACATCCTTGGAGCATTTTGGTGACCAAGTGATTGCGATAATCCTTGGGGCTTTTTGGGTGACCAAGTGATTGCGATAATCCTTGGAGCTTTTTTGGGTTGACCAAGTGATTGCGATAATCCTTGGAGCTTTTTGGGTTTGACCAAGTGATTGCGATAATCCTTGGAGCTTTTTGGTTTGACCAAGTGATTGCGATAATCCTTGGAGCTTTTGGGGTGACCAAGTGATTGCGATAATCCTTGGAGCTTTTGGGGTTTTGACCAAGTGATTGCGATAATCCTTGGAGCTTTTTGGGTTTGACCAAGTGATTGCGATAATCCTTGGAGCTTTTTGGTTTGACCAAGTGATTGCGATAATCCTTGGAGCTTTTTGGTTTGACCAAGTGATTGCGATAATCCTTGGAGCTTTTTGGGTTTGACCAAGTGATTGCGATAATCCTTGGAGCTTTTTGGTTTGACCAAGTGATTGCGATAATCCTTGGAGCTTTTTGGTTTGACCAAGTGATTGCGATAATCCTTGGAGCTTTTTGGTTTGACCAAGTGATTGCGATAATCCTTGGAGCTTTTTGGTTTGACCAAGTGATTGCGATAATCCTTGGAGCTTTTGTGTTTTTGACCAAGCGATTTTATGGATCCTTGGAGCATTTTTGGGATATGGCTCTCTTAGATATAAAATGGTCGCAAATGACTCGATATTCAAGGGTTCTGTTTCCTTGATACCGTCAAGAGAAGCTAGCCGGTACGTCCCGGGTCCTATTTTGCTATCAATGACATATGGACCTAACCAATTTGCCGTGAACTTGTCCCTTAGGTGGGACGGCAAATTAGAGTTCTGTTGGTTTTCCTTCAAAACCAAATCACCAACCCGAAAGTCCCTTAGGTGAACTTTCATGTTGTAAGCTTTCTTAAGCCGCTCTTGATAGATACGTAAGTGCTCGAGAGCATTCACGCGTCGTTCGTCAAGCAACGTAAGTTGGTCTAACCGGGCTTGCCGTGCAGTGGTCATCATCGATGAACTCCTGCATTGATATGCGAAGGGAAGGAATTTCCAACTCGAGAGGCATTACCGCCTCTGAGCCATACACGAGCGAAAATGGAGTTGCCCCAGTTGGCGTCCGAACGCTAGTGCGGTAAGCCCAAAGGGCAAGTGGGATTTGTATGTGCCAATCCTTATGACTGTCTACGACTGTCTTTTTAAGGATGGCCACTAGTGTTTTGTTTGATGCCTCTGCTTGCCCGTTTGCTTGCGGATAATAGGGCGTTGAAAAGCTGTGTTGAATTTTGTACTTTGTGGTCAAAGCACGCACGTCTTTGTTCTTGAATGATGGCCCATTATCCGATATTATTTTGGATGGAATACCAAAATGACATATGATGTTATGCAAGATGAACTCCACAATGCGGGGTCCTTTCGTTGAGGTTAACGGAATTGCTTCCACCCATTTGGTAAAATACTCTGTGGCCGTTATGATAAACGTGTGACGGCCTGACGATGCAGGGGAGATCTTTTCGATTAGATCGAGGCCCCACTACGAAAATGGCCAAGCAGACTGGACTGTCTGTAGGGCCTGGGAAGGTACGTGCATCAAATTGGCATGATGTTGACATTTCACGCACTTCTTGACATATTCGCAACAATCTCGCTCTAAAGATGGCCAATAATAGCCCATGCGGAGAATGCGCTTTGCGATGGCCATACCACTAAAGTGACCACCACATGTACCGTCGTGCGCTTGGGCGACTGCCCAAGTGGACTCTTGCTGGTCCAAACAACGAAGAAGAATTCCGTCATAGCTACGACGATACAAAATGTCTCCTATCAAGACATACTTAGCCGCTTTCGCTTGAATGTTCGTTTTGCGGCGTGCGTCAATCCAAAGGGAAGATTACCTAACTTGAGGTAGTCTCTTATGGGTA
The DNA here is from genome assembly GCA_028583015.1 of Wollemia nobilis. Taxonomy (NCBI): domain Eukaryota; kingdom Viridiplantae; phylum Streptophyta; class Pinopsida; order Araucariales; family Araucariaceae; genus Wollemia; species Wollemia nobilis. The sequence continues at coordinate 4,000 of JAQPPZ010009032.1, read as the reverse complement.
AATACCAGTCCTGTTGATCAGAAACCTCGACAGTATGAACAACCAATCCCTTTCGAAGTTCTTCCCTAACAAATGCTGAATGGGATAGAACTTGTAAGAATAGCGTTGTGTTGCTATTAGTGGGAGTGGGGGAAAACAAGGACCCCAGCTTGGCACGTTTCAGATGATCTCGGATTCGAAAGAACTTATCCGAGGATGGTTCAATCTGGATCATGTGGATTCCTGGCGTCAAGTCTGAGCTTGCGCGCTCTATCGCGGATTGCGATAAGGTTTTGACTTGAATAGTTGTCATATCACCGGAAAGGTCTTGCGGGATTAGTGACCCCAAGGAGGCCATTGTGTCCGCAAAATGATTCGATGATCGAGGGAGTGCCTCGATGTCGTACCATTCAAGTTTTGCCAGGAATTTGTCCACGAGGGCTTTATAGGCCTTCAGAACTGGGCATTTGCATTGATATACCCCTTTGACTTGATTGACTATTAACAACGAATCACCAAAGATATTCAATCGTTTGATGTTCATGGCGATTGTTGTCTGAAGACCTAGGAGCAAGGCTTCATATTCTGCATTATTGTTGGTGCACTGGAAGTTTAATTTAAATGACAGGGGCATTGGAGCGCCCTGCGGTGTGAAGAATACAATTCCCGTGCCACCACCTTGCTCGCATTTAGAACCATCGAAGAATAGGGTTATGTCGGCTTGTGACTCAGGCTCATCAAAATCTGGCGATTCTGAGACATGGAAGACCCCATCATCGGGTAGTTCTATGACCAGAGGCTGATCGTCTTCAAGAGGAGCCTCTGCTAGTTGATCGGCTATGACTTGTCCTTTGATAGATTTTTTCCCAATGAACTCTATGTCAAATTCCGTCAACAACATGATCCATTTTGCCGTGCGACTACTATGATAAGTACGACTCATCATGTATCGCAATGGATTCTCCTTAGACACAACATACGTAGTGTTGCTCAGCATGTAGTGGCATAGCTTCTTGGTAGCAAACACCACTGCCAAGCAGAGTTTCTCAACGTATGCATAGTTAAGTTCGTAATCGACCAGGGTGCGGCTAAGATAGTAAGTAGCCTGTTCTTTGTGAAGTTCATTCTTTTGGGCTAGCATGGCACCCAGTGCCACCTCAATAGCTGAGATGTATAAGTAGAATGGCACTCCTGGTCTAGGTGGTGCCAATACTGGCGGCGAAGCCAAGTATTGTTTTATTTCGTCAAAGGCTGATTGGCACTCGTCATCCCAATGAAATGTGACCCCCTTGTGCAATAATTTGTTCATGGGTCGGAATTTGTCAGATAATTGCGCTATGAAGCGTTTAATCGACGCGACCTTTCCTTGCGGACTTTCGAGCTGCTTGATGGTAGTTGGGGGAGCCATTTCAAGGATTGCCTTGACTTTCTTTGGGTCCACTTCGATGCCTCATTTTGAGACTATAAAACCCAAGAGTTTTCCAGATGTGACGCCAAATACGCACTTCTTGGGATTCAGTCTGACCTTATGCTCTATGAGGCGATCGAGGATCTTGCTTAAGTCACCGAGATGATCTGAGCGCAAAAGAGACTTGGCTAACAAATCATCCATGTAATCTTCCATAGTTTTGTGCATGTAATCATGGAAGATATATGTCATGGCACGTTGGTAGGTAGCGCCAGCATTTTTAAGGCCAAAAGGCATGACCTTATAACAAAATGTCCCCCAAGGCGTTGTGAACGCCGTTTTAAGTTGGTCTTCAGGATTGATACGAATTTGGTTGTATCCCGAGAAGCCATCCATTAGGGAGAGCATTTCATGACCTCGTTGTAGCGTCTACTAGCGCGTCGATGCTTGGCAAGGGGAAATCATCCTTAGGACTCGCTTTGTTTAGGTCTCAAAAATCGGTGCATATGCGAATCCTCCCGTCGGGCTTCTTGACGGGAACCATGTTGGACAGCCATGGCGGATAATCCACGCAGATGACAAACTGTGCATCCAACAACTTTTGTAATTCATCTTTGACCATCAAGGCCACTGTTGGGTGCATCTTTCGTAGTTTTTGCTTTACGGGCTTGATTGTCGGATCAAGCGTTAAATTATGCGTGACTAGTTGCGGGTCTAGTCCCGGAATGTCTCTATATGACCATGCAAAAACCTCCTTCTTCGCTTTGAGAAGGGCGATATAATCGGCTTGCTCTTCGGGGTAAAGACTTACCCCCATCTTGATAATCTATGGACTCGCTGGGTCTAAGCCGATGTCTACGTCAGTCATTTCCTCAACTGACATGTCCCACCGTGTGATTGGGATGCTTGATGCCCTTGAAAGCACGAGATTCTGGGTGAAGGAAACACTAATTGCGATGCATTCAAAATCAAATATGCTTGAGTCCTAGAAATGTAAATTGCATGAAACGAAAGAAACGCATTAGAAGAGACACAAGAAAATGGAGAAAACATAGCCCTTTCATTAAACTTCCTTGATCTCTGTTACAAATATGCCTCCTCCCTTTTCAGGGGCTAGGAGCGTTAAAATAATTTGACTACAATCGAGACTTAAGGTTCCTCTTTCCGCGTGCCCACACTTGAAATGGACGGGCCAAGATGATGCCACCGCTGATGTCGATGAGTCTTTGACCTCTGCTGCTCCTCATGCAAACAAAGAAACAACGAAGATGTTAGTAGCACCTGTTGCAAATAGTAAGTGTTTGTTCTCTAAAATTGCCAAAAGATGTATGTAAAGAATTAGCCAAATCAATAGACAAAATGACTCTAAATGACTTGAAAACCTGACAGAGGATAGAAAACATCACCAAAAGGCCACTGCCACTGAGACAGTCGGCCAATCTACCTTCAACTGGAATTCGTCCCTGGGCAGGACGAATTTTGATTGCTATTCGTCCCTGGGTGGGACGAATTCTGCTGTGTTGGAAAAGCCGACCCCCTTATGCTCCAATGTCGAATCTCGGGACCTGCAAAACGCCTGCAAACAGGGGGGTTATGTAATTGGGGCCATTTTGGGATGACCCAGATGGTCGGATTCTCCCAATTTGGCCTCTATCCTTAGGAATTCGATATCGCCACCTGCAAGTTAGTGAAACAACAAAGCGACACAAAACGTGATAAAATCTGATCAATATGTTATGAAATTGAAGCTATGAGTTAACCAAATAGAATAACATGATATGCACCCTAAAACAATAATCTAGAATGCTTTTGAAACAAAACTTGGAAAGTTTGGGGGTGCCCAAGTGGGCCTCCCACCGGTGGCACTTGATCTTGGCACCAATCCACTAGGGATGGGCCCAAAACCTCTTAGGATTGGGATGTCTACAAATTGGTTGATTCAGGTGTCCATATGTTGGATTTGGGTCAGATTCAAGCTTCCAAAAGCCACCCAAAAACCTCCCTTGCAAAATAGATTGGTGGATGTGAGAAGGTGAATCAAAGGGGATGCAAGTGGGTGTTCAACTCGGCAGCACTTCATTGCTTGAAATCTCCTTCTATCTGTCTCCCTTTGGGTGAGAAAAGTCCCACCTTTTATAGACCCATGGGGTCTCTTTTGAGAGGGAAGCATAAGTGCCATGTGTTGGTCATAGGTGCCATGTGCTAGTCATGTCTTCCCATGATGGAGGGGAGTCCTCCATTGACTTGGGCTCTCATAACTGCCCTTGTGACAGTCCTCTAATGGCCTATCTATTCACCCACACACGTGTGCGAGGTAGGAGTCATCAACTGACTGTCCTGGGCTGCCACTTGGCACCATTCTTCTTTTGGCCCGTTAAACTTGGAATTCATCCCTGGGTGAGACGAATTCCAGTTAGTATTCATCCCTGGGTGAGACGAATACTGAGCAAAGTGTCTAAATGTGCCAAATTGCTTCCTGACCTTACAAAATTGCTATGAAAGTGGTTAGGACCACTGTTTGACCTCTAAGGGCTGCCCTGGGGGCTGTGTTTGTCAAAGCGATCAGTGTTTGCAGTCACATAATCGGATTGGTGCTGTTTTGGTGTCTACATC
>JAQPPZ010009030.1:0-18933 GCA_028583015.1 Wollemia nobilis | reverse complement strand
AACTTAGTATAGATAAGGATAGTACTAAGAAGTATGTAGAAGATTCATTCAAAGATAAAGGTATAAAAAAGAAAATTTGGTTAAAGTGAGGATGACTAAGAACAACACATCATCTCAAACTTTGATTTAGTAAGAACCAAAAATATATTAAAGGTAAATATATTAGTCTAAGAGACATTTACTACATAAAGATTGAAAGCATCATAAGGAGAAGACCAGATAAGTGTTGGTGTGCTAAGCACCATCATCAAAGAAGATTGGGAAAGGATACTAGCATTGTACGAAGAGATTAAACATTATCCATAGGAATTAGGGTATATATTCAAGCAAAGTCTAAGCAGCTAAGCACAAAAGGTCAACATAAGAAGGCAAAAGTCTAAGCAACTACTCATATAAGGATTTTCCTAAGTGATAAATATTATAAGTCTAAGTGGCCAAATAAAGAGGAAAGAGTCCCAAGCAAGCAACATAGTGTAAGCAGGTCTATGTAGCTTGCATAGATAAAATAAATAGTAAGAAACAATAGAGAAGAGGTCATTATAGAGAATAGAGCACTGCTAGTAGATAAGGAAAGCCTCATCTACAGTAATCTAAGTGGTGTACTTCTAAATACAAGTGGAATTTAAGAATCCATTCAAACATCAATAGGCTTATCTCATCCAAAAACTAGTAGAGTGATATTACAAAAAGCCATTTGAATGTTAATATAATTTATTGGACAAGCTCAAAAGTAAGAATATTCATAGTTTGTGAATAGTATTTATAGGTTTAATACATTCACATGCTCATAATAAAGGAAACCAAAATAGCAAAGTAGAGGACCAACATGAGCAACTAAGAGGAGCAAAGTCCTCATAGCAGTGAAACAGAAGGAGTAACATTCTCACAACCACAAACTAGAAGAAGCAATGTCCTCATAGCAATAAACTAGGAGTAACATTCTCATAGCAACAAACTAGGAAGTGTAATATTTTCACAATAGGAAATAAAGTCATTGACACACCAGAGACACAATGTTTACCTCACAAAGTTTTTGAAAGACTAAAGTGTTAGAGAAGCCTACATTTTGGAGAAGCTTATATTTCAAATAAGCCAATGTTCTAAAACTTAACACCTCATAGAGAACTCGCCAACAAGAATTTCAAATTCCAAAAACTTAGGGAGATAATTATAGAATAATATCTAAGAGTTATAATTTTTTAGGAGATACAAGTTTTTTTATAAATTTATTATTTGATTTTTAAAATTAAAGCATAGAGTAATAAGATTTTTTACTTCAAATAGTTTTTTAAGGTTTATTTGATTTTATTTTCTATAGTTTTTTATATTTGAAGATATTTGAAGAATTTAAGATAGAATATTTATTTTGAAGTTATTTTTGATAAAAAGTGAAAAAGAAATTAAAATGTTTTGAAATTGTGTAAATTTTATTTATTAATGAGTTAGAAGGATTTCTACTTCAAACGTTTAGGAAATTTTAAAATTTACAAATTTCTTATTTATTGAAAAGTTCTTTGAAATTAACCTTGGTAGATATAAGGTTTACTACTTCAAAGCATTTAAAAATATTAATGAGTATAAAATTTTCCTTTTTAAATCTCAACTTTTGAAAGGACCAAATTTTGCATAATGGAAGAATAAAATGAAATCAATTCTTATTGTGGAAAAAATATGGCATATAGTAAACGAAACAAATAAAAAGTCTAGTGAATATAAAAGAGAAATACAAAAATTTAAAGAAGGAGATGCAAAGGCACTCATGTTAATAATATTTGGAATAACTGATGAAATACAATCATACTTAAGTAGAGAAGAAATTTCTATAGATAAATGGAATACATTATGCAAAATATTTGAAGGAAAAAATAAAGCAACAATTATAAATTTACAATCTCAATTATATTCCTTAAATGTTAATAATGGAGAAATTATAGAACTCTTTCTTTGAAAAGTAGCAGATATAAAAGAAAAACTATTAACTTTAGAAGAAAAAATAGAAGATAAATTTCTTTCTCAAGTTACAATAAGGGCACTTCTAGAAAGTTATAAATATTTAGTTACTTCTTTACAATTTCTAAGCAAGGAGACTACATTTGATGACTTAGTGAATATTCTTATGGAATACAAAGTAGAGAACTTAGTTAAGAATGAAAGGACTAGTAATGTCTTGGTATCTAAAGAAAATATACCAAGTAATATAACTACAAATTCTAAGAATAGATCTAAATGTAAATTAATATTATGTGATATATATATATATATATATTGAGAAAGGGTCATAGTACACATTTTTGTGGAAATCGGATGAATTGAGAAATTTAAATGATTAAACCAATTCTATAAAGACTATATCAATCTCTGGTATAATCCTCAAATAATAGCAATTTCAATATCAATATGAACAACATCAATATCATCCACAATATCAATATGGTCATCAACAACAATCTTAGCTATAATTTAGAGAAGAAAATCAAAAAGGAAATTTAGTTAAATAAATCCATGAAATTCAAGAATTAGAAGAAACGTCTAAAGAAAAAAATTCAAATCCGTAACAATAAAATTCTCTACTAATGAATATGTTCATTTTTCAAAGAATTCTGAAGATACTAATTTTGCAAATGATATAGAACATAATGATATAGGAGAAAAGACTTCAGAGAAGTGATATGGCAAGATAAAAACTAGAACTAAAAAATAACAAAATAAAGAAACAAAATAATAAGATTAAGAAAGAAAAAAGGAACGAATCAAAAGCAAGTGTCAAAACAAGAACCTAAAGCTAGATGAATCTTAACCATAGATTAAAGGTCACATGAATATTGAATATTGAAGACAAATATTGAAGACTAAAGTCATAAATAACCAAATAATGTAATACAAATGGGTGTTGAGAAATATTACATTATTTGGTACATGCAAATGTACCCCCATGGTACCTTCATAGTATAAATGTAAATATATAATAGATTAAGGTTGCGTCTATAGTTTAGATGTGTGACTTATATTTCCCATTATATGTAAGTGTCAATGTGGAGAAAATACATAAGTGTCATGTAATATTGTAATATGTAGGAAAAGCATAAGTGCCATGTATGTTAGAGGTCAAGAGTGTATTGAGAGAATGTGCACAAGTGTCTTGTATGCAATTATATAAAGTGAGGATGTGCCCAAGTATCTTAGATTAGAAGTGCATGTAGAAGTGCAAGAGTCATGTAGATGTGTGCAAGTGTCATAGAGTCAAGTATGTATGTAAGAAGAAAGTGAAGAGTCTAGTATGTAAGTGGCAATATGATAAGCCAAAGGTGATGGGACTTGTCATATGGAGAAAAAGAATCAAGTACATGAAGAGTCATCTTCTATGTTTATATTATGGAGGCAAAGCTCCATAGATCAATATCTAGATCTAATATTAGATTATCTTATTGTAATAAGAAGATATAGAAAAGTGAATAAAGCTTGTATACAAATTTTGAGCAATTAATATTGTAAATTTTCTTCATGAATAGTTTATGAATGATTTAGACCATCTATATTCATATTTTATTATATAAGTGAATGGTATTATTATTATTATATTGCCCTCCATATATATATTAGATTGCTCATATATAATTTTTCTCTTCATTATTTATATTTTGACTTTTATTATTGTGGTTTATTTATTGAGGGACTTGTGGAATTCTATGGTAATAATGCTTAAAATCCAACATGTTGCACGATATTCTATTCCTATATATGAAAGTGATACTACATGTTATTTTTTATTGTACCATGAAATAGACTCTGACCTAATATAGAAGACATATCTTGATGTAGGCTTTCTATCATCTATATAACCAACATAATTAGAACCTAAACATATTTATAGATAAAAATTGTTATCATTTTTTAAAATATTTTAGCTCATATTTTGTAGTGTTGTTGATATATTGTAGTATTCTTTTTCTGCCTTTCCAATGATATTCTCTAGGTTCTTGCATAAAATTGAAATATAATTCACAATAAAAATAATATCTAGTATGATATTTGTTAAATATAGAAGACTTCCATTAATTCATGGTAATTAGTGGTTAAAACTAGATGTGGTTCATCATATCTAGAAAATAGTAATCCTTGTTCTATAGGTGAATCTTTAAATTAAAAAAAAATTATTTTGTACTTTTCAAGTAATTATTTTGCATACTTTGTTTGTGTTATTGTGATATCATTTTCATTTTAACAAATTTTTAAACAACTATAATAATGAAGAACTCCTAAATCTATCATTTCAAAATCCTTTTCTGAGTCCTTTTTAACTTTGTCTATCAAAATATGGACATTCAATTGAGGGGGACTCCCTCCACATCATCAACTACCTCAAGGGCACTTGTTATCCCTCTTGGTCTTTGTCTACTATCATTCAAGAATGCAAAACCCTCACAAACAGGTACTCCAATCTTGTGATTCGGCACCAGTACAAGGAAGGGAATAAAGTAGCTGACTGGTTGGCCAACAAAGGAGTCAATGAAACAAACATTCAAGTCTAGAGGAATTCGTTTCCCATCAGACTTATAACTGACACCTTAAATTTGAATGTTTGCACAATGTAATTTTGTCAAGGTTCTAACAGTCCTTCAAGGTGACTTTTTCAACGAAATGTATCACTTGTCAAAGCACCACCTCAACATTTTTGCCACGTCTACAGACCATGGTAGTAGTTACATTCATAGTTTTAACATCCAAGACCATAATTTTTTGGAACTCGTTGGTGGTCTTAATTTCCACTCTCCTAGTGCCTTGAGATCCACCATCCTCGTTAGTGACACCTCAACCCATAGGTGGGCCGTGACGGTGACTCCAAGAAATGTGAAGCAAGCATATGTTAGAAATGCCTTAGTTTCGAGGTGTATAGAAGTTGGGCCTATCATAGTTTTCCCAATGCTTTGATTTGGTGACCCCATACCGTCATAACAAAAATGAAAAGTTATAGTCCCAAGGTTGAACATAGGTGGCTGCCTCCTCAAATCCTCCCCTCTTCAAACCTTGATCAATACGACTGCAAGGAGTTTCATGGAAATACCTAAAATCTCAATGCGTTTGACCTTTGTTGTTATCGCCTTCACCTCAAAGTTGGCAGACATGACTTGGCATGGGTGGTCGTCAGAGTTATGATGTGCATTAATCTGTGAACCATGCTTATTATTCCCAAAGACAAGAATTTCAAGGCATCAATTACGAACCATAGTAATCCATATACCTTTTTCATCATCTTATTTGTCATAGAGTTGTTCTATCATGGTAATTCTTAGGCTATTTGGTCAAATTTACCACCTTTCCCAATGCTAGTCTCGATAAAGCCTTTTCAGATCATTTGCTCTCGATTATCCACCTCATTACCCAGGGACCCCTTATTATCAATGCCACCCATGCCAAAGTCATCATCCACTCACTCTCAAGGAAGTCTTGGAACTAGAGAAGCGGTAATAATTCATGTGATCTTAACTCTGATCTAATTTATGGCTGATCCACATTTCTTCTCTGGCATAGCATTTCTCCTCTGCTCGAGGTCTGTTTTAGAGTGCCCAAACCTATCACCAACCATCATTCCTCCACACCCATGGCCATCATTGAGCCTAAAAGCCTTAACCTTCAATCTGACATCTAGACCATGCTCAGTAACCATGGCTTCCTTCCTTTTCTTAAAAAGTTTTGAGGCATAAATAACACTATTACTAATAATTTTGTTTCCTCTTGGGTCGATGGCCATGTCCTTTTCAGGGGAATGAGTTTTGTTGTCTCTATTGACCTGCTCGCAAAAATCATCGAGCTCCCCAATGATGACATTAAATTGCACATGGCTAACCACTCCATCCAAGAGGAGCTAAAACACTTTTTTGATAGAGGGAAGAAGCTTGCCAGATATGAAAAATGTGGGATTTTCTATGTGAAGCTTCCTAACCCATGGGGTGGAGCTCTGGTCCTTGTGATGCAATATATCATTGTGGATAAAATTGATGAACCGGTGAGGAGCTTTCACCTCACCTTCTTCAACATCCTAAGATATGTCAAGGAGGTTAATGTTCTTGAATACCTTTGGCGCTCGATGGAAGTGTCTATTGAAAATTTTCATACGAAGGTATCACCTCACATCAAACACCAAGGGCTTTTCTTAGTCATTTATGACCATATGTTGTATAAAATCAGGAGCAAGGTGGAGGTAAACCCTTTCCTCTACATTGAGGAAGATCAATCTGCAGTCATGAACAGTCGGAGCTCCACCAATCGTAGAGGCTCCCAGAGGGAGTCAACCAAAAGGAAGACCCTTGACTAGATCAATTTTGAAACTATGCCTACATTGGATCAGGCCATCATCGATGCTCGAATGATGATGAAATCCAAGCGTGACCCTTCTGAAATCCTCACTAAAATGTTGTAGAACATCTACCAGAACTAGTCTATGGTTTTAACGAGGCTTGAGCATACAATATGCATCTCCAAAGCCATCACTGCCAGCAAAATAGAAGCATACAAGGTCACCTTTCCTGAAGAAAAAAATGATATGGAGGACCCCTCTCTAGAGTAAGGTGACGGGTTGTTTTTTGCCTTTGTCATGTTTTTGTTTTTCTTTGTCTACGAGTTTCCAGTGGTGCATCAACCTGGCCCTCCATTTCCTCTATACTTCTTATGTTTTTGGCATTAGCCTTTGTGATGGGTTTTGTTTTTTTCTCCTATTGTGTATGCTCCATAGTTAGGGTTTCTCCCAGCAGCTTCACCAAGCTTCTTATTGTTAGTTTTTCTAGTGTCCTTTGAGCTTCTTGCTTCTATATGTTGTCTTTTGATGTACAAGGTTCAGGGACCCTTTCAAAACCCTTTCTACCAATCAAAAAAAAAACTTTGTCTATCATTTTTTTTGAGCTTCTTCTGATTATTATATCATCAAAATATACTATAAGTATTATTATTTCTAGTCCAACCTTTTTAATGTAGAGATTTAGATTGTATACTTCTTTTAAAATTATGTTGTAAAATATGATAATTAATCTTTATATACCATGCTCTTGATGTTTGCTTTAGACTATATAAATATTTATTCAACTTACAAATATGGAAAATAATGGAGAAGTTGGAAGTTAGAACTTGTTAAGTTATGTATTGCATAACGATGGTGATTGTGCTATTTCACTTCTAATGTCCAATGTATAGACTAGTTGTGACAATATTTAAATCTTGTTAATATTATCAAGTTTAGAAAAGTGGTCAATTAATCTACCCAATTGAGGAGCGATAGGGTAGATAAAGTCGATTACTTCAATCACACATTGAATTATCTGATAAAAAAGGAGGCATTGTGAAAGATATTTACAATGTCATGAAAGTGATATTTAACATAAAAGTTGAACACAAACACAGGAAGACCTATTTTGAGGATAAAAAACATGAGGAAGACGCACTATTTTCCAATGTACCTATGACATGGCCAAATTTATCCCCGTGGACCTGTGCACCTATGAAATGGGATCAAAGAGGAAGAGGTATTAAAGTGGAATAAAATTCAAACATAGGAACACTAGATACTCAAGTTCATTGACATTTAATTTTAATTGGAGGATGTACATATGGTTTAAGCAAAAATAAATATAATAAGGAAAAGGTTTGGAGATGTAAACCAAAAATAACTTGATCATGGAGCTATCACATATCATCACCAGTTGTTAAAATTCCTTTGTATGCTACATGGTGACCTGTTTGATTCATCACCAAGTCACTTATGCATAGTTGTTGATCAAAAGTTCTTTATTAGCTATGATATAAACACTATCCATTTTTTAGCCTACACACAATTGTCATACCTCCACGTGTCCTCACACTAGTTGCAAGAGGACTATCCAATTTGGAGGCTCAAAGATAGTAGATTATGCCAACACGACAACTTGTCAGTGTAACACATGTCACATTTTTCAAAGTTGACTATGTGATAGAATTGGTCGTGCTTTAGGTATAAACAAAATTACTTTTTTTTTTTGCCCTCTAGTGCCCTTACACTTTGTCCTTTAGTGTGCTTTAGGTAAAAATTTTCCAAGAGAAAATGAATCCATCCTTTTGTCTTGTAGCACATTTTTCATTTTGATTATTAATTTTCTAATTAGGGAGGCTAATTAATATTTAAGAGGGGCAATAAGAAAATTCTTTGTAATACCTAAGGAGAGAAAATTAGCTTTGGATAGGCTCTTATAAATTTTGAGTATACTCTTATATATATTCGTTGGAAAGTTTATTTTAATCCTAATTCATTGGAAGTGAAGTATTGTTGCAAGTGTGAACATGACCACGTTCTAAGTGGCTTAGAAAAACCTTGCAAGTGTGTAATCCTAATTCATTGGAAGTGAAGTATTGTTGCAAGTGTGAACATGACCACGTTCTAAGTGGCTTAGAAAAACCTTGCAAGTGTGAACGCCTTGTAAAATGTCGGCAAAATAGTTTTGTCGGCAAGATTTGTTTTTGTTTCTCTATCTCCCCTCGAATTTTTCTTTCCCCTTATTCCCGCTCCTTATCTCTCCTATCCCTTCTCCCCTTATTCCTCCAACTTCCCGTCCTCATCTCTCCACCGTTCCACCATCTCATCCCCTATATATATATATATATATATATATATATATATATATATATTAGTGTGTGTGTGTGTGTGTGTGTGTGTGTGTGTGTGTGTGTGTGTGTATTATGATTTGAATATATATGAATAAAATTTGAATTCGCCCACATTCTGGTATCAGAGCCGAAGGGCCAGGGGTGCAAAAATTAGGGCACGAATCTCGAGGTGAGAAGGGAGTAGCTAGCAAGAAGCTGTTCGAGGTGGTAGTTATTGGAGTAGCATGCATCCCAAGGCAGATGCGACAATAGACAGAGAGAGCTAAGGAGCTGTCAGGGACAGCTGGGCGCATGCGAATCAAGAAGGCAGACAACAGACAGTGAGAGCTGACATGGCAATAGGACACGTGGTAGCTGGAAAAGTGCTGACTAGGTAGCACATGGATCGAGGTAAGTAGACGGGTGGCAGACTGATGAGAACACATGGCAAAATGAGACGTGGACAAATGGTAGCTGACGTGGAGCAGTGAGTGGCATGCACGTGGATGACTAAGCGGGTGATGAGTTGCATGAAATGTGGCACATTTTCATTTGAGTCTTCGTTGGCAAAAGGAGGTCTCAATTGCCCGAAGGCAACCAAGTTCTTTTGTGCTCGCAGGCATATAAAAGCAGCATGAGAGTCTTCTTCCCACTGCATGTGGGATAAAAGACTTAAAGTTTTTTTTTTTTAAAACAATTGTCATCGAACAATAATATATCGTACGGCCCTATTTATCATTCCAACCGAGCCCCCAACACGGTTGGTTACTTTGGTGGATTTGCAAAGGAGAGGACCCTGGTTCAAATCCCGTCGGGTTTAAAAAAAGTTTTTTTTGGTTTTTTCGTCAATGCGAAGCTTTAAGAGGAAGAGCGGCTAGATTTTTTTTCAGAGGAGTTGCGCGGTGTAGTGGCAAAGGTGCTTGTCTGCATACGTGAGGTCACAAGTTCGAATCACAAAAATAATAAAAGGTTTTAAAAAATGTTTTATTATTTTTTTATTAAATTTTCTTTTAAACTGAATTTAATTTTCAAATAAATGCTTTTAAATATTTTATTAATATACTTATTTTTAATTTATTAAAAGCATTATTGATTATTAAATTTTAAAAAAAATGGCTTTATAAAAAATTTGAAAACCTTTTTTTTTGGAGAAAAATTTGTGAAAAGTGGAAAGTGAAAATTTGCATATTGTGAACCTAGAAAAGTGTCGGGAAGTCTTTCGAAATACCCGTTTAGCACCTCCAAAAAATTTGGATGTCAGGGGTGCTGCCCCTTGGAACCATGTTCAAGGTTAAATATTTGTTTTGTAATAACCTCAGCGGCTGCAAAAGGGTGAAAATTTTAACCTTAGAAGCTCTAATGAAGTTGTTTTTTGCATTGATGAGTAGATGATCATATCAACCAGATGCTATCATGCCCTTTGTTATCTTTTACAAAGAGAGAACTTCGAATGGTTTGATGAAAAATTTTGGAGATATGGTTTGCATATAGTTTTTAATAAATTAGAAAATGCGGTCATAGCCCACCAAAGGAATCTGGATTCTGGTTACGAAGCTAACTCAGAAGACAACATATTTAGACAACGGAGTGGAGGAGTCCGATTCAGTTGAATTCATACCTGAAGAACAATCTAGTGATAGTTATAGCCCACGCTCGCCAGAGCCAAATACAGTGGAGCCAAATCCAGAGCTAGAGCCAGTGGATTCAGAGCCAGAGCGAGAGCCGATTGAGCTAGAGCCAGAACCAGCCCTTGAAATCATTGTCATCAGTGACAACGAGGATTCCATTGCCAAAAATTTTGGGCATCTAGTACTGGGAGATCCACAACAAGAAGAACAAAGTGAGAGAATTAAAAAGGCCAGATTTTATTTGAACTTGTAATTATTTTTCTTTGTTATTGCTTATATTAGTCAAATCAAAGTTTAATTTCAAGCAGTATAAATGGCCTCAAACACAAGTCTCCCAATTCCAGAATTCAATGGTAGTGATTATGAATACTGGTCAATAAAGATGAAAACTTTGTTAATAGGCAAAGGTTTATGGGATATTGTAACAGAAGGGTATACATAACCCACAGCTACTGAATGGGCAGATTTGAGTGTTGTAGATAAAAAAACTAGAAAATAAGCCCAAAAAAATAATTCCTCAACCCTGTACTATTTACAAGCAGCCCTAGATAAAAGTATCTTTCGTAGAATAGCATCTTGTGTCACAGCTCAAGATGCTTGGAAAGTTTTGAAAGAAAGCTTTCAAGGTAGTGATAAAGTAAAGTAGGTTAAACTTCAAACATTGAAGAGAGATTTTGAAAATCTCATAATGCAATAAAATGAGAAAGTAGGAGACTACTACGTGCAGGTTAAAGCCGTAGTAGATAAAATGGTCACTCTAGATGAAGATATTAAGCCTGAGGTTATGGTGAAGAAATTTTTGCAAACACTTCTTCCAAATTGGAATCATGTAGCAATCATTATTGAAGAGTCAAAAGATTTAACTACTCTTTCTTTTGAAGCATTGATTGGTTCTCTTCTTTCACATGAAGAAATATTGCAGGACATTCCTTCCACCAACCATGGAGGAGATTATAAAGCCTTCGCTTCACAAGAAGGAAGAGGTAGAGGTCATGGAAAATGTTAGCATAGAGGAAGAGGTAGGAACAGTCCATGAGGTGTAACCCCAAGCAGATGAGGATCTTCAAATAGAGGTGGAGGTCAGAATACATGTGGACAGCATAATAGAGGAAAGCATCCAGACCAAGGAAAAGGAAATGATAAGTCAAAGAAATTTTGCTACAATTGTGGCAAACTTGGCCACTATGCTCATGATTGTTAGTCAAAGCAGCCTTCACAAGGGAGCAGCAATAGCCAGAGTAGTCAGTATGGCAATTTTGGAGAAGAGGAAGGGACCACAAATCTCTTTCTCTCATATGGCCAGTCAGATCAGAACATGAATGACACCTAGATTTTGGAAACTGGGTGTTCAAATCATATGAGTGGTAAAGAAGAACTCTTTGCTACCCTGGATTCTTCCTACAAATCCAACATCAAGTTGGGGGACAAGTCATTGGCAGTTGAAGGCATTGGATCCATGGCGGTTCCAACTAAAGAATGTGTTAAGCAAGTAAGTGATATCTATTACATACCCCATCTCCAACACAATCTTTTAAGTGTTGGTCAAATGTTAGAAAAGAACTACAAGTTGCTTTTTGATGAGGGTAAATGCACCATTTTTGATAAAAATAATAGTAATAGAATTATTACACAAGTGCAAATGATAAATAATAGGCTATTCCCTTTAAGGTTTGGTCAGCCAGGGGGAGATTAATTATCAAATGTTGCTATTTCAAATACAAGTGTGTTGTGGCACTTAAGATACGATCATCTAAATTTAGCTAGTTTGAAGATGTTAACCTCTCAAGCGATGGTGACCGGGCTTCCTAAAGTTCAAGATAATAAAGAAGTCTGTGAAGGTTGTGCTTTGGGCAAGCATGCCAAGACCAAATTTCCATGAGGGCAAGCATGGTAGGCCAGTTATCCACTCCAACTAGTGCATTCAGACATATGTGGTCCAATGCAGACCAAGAGCATTGGTAACAACTCTTACTTTCTTCTTTTCATTGATGATTTTTCAAGAATGTGTTGGATATATTTTTTAAAGCATAAAGATGAAGTATTTGACTGCTTCGTAGATTTTAAAACAAGAGTTGAAATGAGAGTGGATATTTTGTTAAGTGTATTAGATTAGATAGGGGAGGAGGATACTCATCTAATGAAGTTTTGAATTTTTGTAAAGAACATGGAATAAAAATGCAGTTCACTGCTTCCTACACTCCACAGCAGAATGGTATGGTTGAGAGAAAGAACCGCACCATTGTAGAGATGGCAATATCTATGCTTCAGACGAAGCACTTGAGTAATATGTATTGGGCAAATGCAACCAGGACCATTGTGTATATTTTGAATAGAATCCCTACTTCAAGTTTAAAAGGGAAAACTCCTTACCAAGCATAGTATGGTAAGAAACCAAATGTCAGGCATTTTCAAGTGTTTGGTTCATTGGCATATTCTCATATTCCTAATGAGCTAAGAAAAAAGCTTGATCTAAAAAGTCAGACATGCATATTTGTAGGGTACTATGATAACACAAAAGCTTATAGACTCTAAAATCCTAGGACTCGAAAGATTGTGCTTTCCAAGGATGTGATTTTTTATGAAGGGGGAGAATGGGGTAAGCCCTAAATATTCAGTGATGATGAATCCAATGATGTAGTTTCTAAACAAGTGCAACAACAATCACAATAAAAAGGTAAGAAATCTCCTCCAACAATCCCAAGTTCATCTTCTAGTTCAACTTCTTCACCAAGTCCTTATCCTCAAAGGTGGGTCAGTTCCTCACCAATGGATATTGATTCTCCATCTAGAGGTAAGAGAACACTCCAACATCATCCATATTATCAGATGTTGGATAAAAACTTTCAAATAAGATATACTAAAATTCAAGCTAGTGAAATGAGTTCAGTCTTGCAAAGACTTGAAAATATGCATTTGTATGGTGATGATGACTCCCAAGAACCTCGGGGAGATATAGTTAACTATGCCTTGTTAACTAGTGCACAACTTAAACCTTCTAGTTATGATAAGGCATGTACTCAGAAAATTTGGCAAGATGCCATGAAAGAGGAGATAACCTCTATAAAAAACAACACTTGGGAGCTATTAAAGCTTCCTAAAGGCAAGAAATATGTTGGATGCAAATGGTTCTTCAAGACCAAATTCAATGTTGATGGAAGTATTGAAAGACACAAAGAAAGATTGGTTGCAAAAGTATTTACATAGAAATATGGTATTGATTATGAGGAGACATTTGCTCCTGTAGCCAGACAGGAGACCATCATAATAGTTCTTGCTTTAGCTACTCACAAAGGTTGGAAAATTCAACACATGGATGTGAAGAGTGCCTTTCTCAATGGGTACTTGACAGAGGAAGTGTATGTTGAGCAACCTCAAGGATTTCAAGAGCAAGGTAAGGACCACCTTGTTTACAGATTGAAAAAGGCACTCTATGGCCTTAATCAAGCACCACGAGCTTGGTACTCACGCATTGATGGGTACTTCAAAGATTTTGGGTTCACCAAAAGCATAAATGAACCCAACCTTTACTACCTGAAGCAAGGTAATGACATCCTCATAGTTTGCTTGTATGTGGATGATCTCATATTCATGGGTAGTAATGAAAAAATGAATATGGAGTTCAAGCGCTCCATGATGAAGCAGTTTGAGATGAAGGATATTGGCTTAATGCACTACTTTCTTGGAATGGAGGTTCATCAATCAGATATAGGGATCTTCATCTATCAACATAAGTTTGCTCTGGACATAATCAAGAAGTTTGCTATGGAGCATTGAAAACCAGTTGCAACTCTAGTTGGACATGGGATCCAATTAATCAAAGATGATGGAGCATCAAAAGTTGATGTGACCACTTTCAAAAGTATGGTTGGGAGTTTGATGTTTCTCACCAACACTAGACCTGATATTCAGTATGTTGTTTCTCTTGTCTCTTGATTTATGACTAGCCCATCTGAACTGCATTTGCAGGCAGCTAAGATAATTCTTAGATATGTGAAGGGTACATTGGATTTTGGAATCCAGTACCATAAATGTAACACTATCAAGCTTTTAGGCTTCAGTTATAGTGATTAGGGCAGCAACATTGATGATAGAAAATAAACTTTAAGGAATTGTTTTAGTCTAGGATCAGGACTAATAACTTGGAGTTCCAAAAAACAAACTGTGGTAGCGTTGTATTCTATAGAATCTGAGTATATAGCAGTCACATATGCTAGTACTCAAGCCTTGTGGCTAAGAAAACTGTTGGAATAGATTGGAGAGCAACAAAGTGGTCCAACCAGAATCTACTGTGACAACATCAATGCCATTCAGTTGGCATACAATCCAATCCACCATAGTAGAACAAAACATTTTGATATGAAGTACCACTTCATCTGAGATATGGTGGAGCAAGAAATTGTTGAGCTTCAATTCTGCTACACTTTGGAGAATGTTGCAGATATCTTCACCAAAGCGATGGCTAAAGCTCAATTTATAAATTTGAGAGACTGTCTAGTCAGTCCTCTCAACTTTAATGGGGAGAGTGTTGCAAGTGTGAACATGACCACATTCTAAGTGGCTTAGAAAAACCTTGCAAGTGTGAATGCCTTGTAAAATGTCGGCAAAATAGTTTTGTCGACAAGATTTGTTTTTGTTTCTCTATCTCCCCTCGAATTTTTCTTTCCCCTTATTCCTGCTCCTTATCCCTCCTATCCCTTCTCCCCTTATTCCTCCAACTTCCCGTCCTCATCTCTCCATCGTTCCACCGTCTCATCCCCTATATATATATATATATATATATATATTTGTTTTTGTGTGTGTGTGTGTGTGTGTGTGTGTGTGTGTGTGTGTGTGTGTGTGTGTGTGTGTGTGTGTGTGTTTGTGTATTATGATTTGAATATATATGAATAAAATTTGAATTCATCCACAAGTATTTCAGTTTTGTAATTATTTGGTGTATGTATTGTACCTTGGAGTTGATCTTGTAAAAAGACATGCATTTCTTGTTTTATCTAATAATCCTAGTGGTTTACTTGTAAATTTGATCAACCACACCCCTTGGCTTTCACTACATGAGCTATAGCTTATTGAAACATAGAACAAATGATAGCCTTTGCTAAGATAGTTAGCAATTTGATCGATAAGGTGAATAACATGCAATTCTGGACTCCTTCACCTAAGGTCCATACTTCTAACCCTTGTTATCATGTCAAATGTGAGGTCAAGGTCTACTATGGGTCTATATATATCGAAGTTCTCAATAGTTGGATCCTATACATAGAAACTTGTTTTACCTATAATCAAATTCTTGATGATGATAAGGTCCCCTTTGCAAAATTGAAATTGTCTCATGTTGCTAAGATTCTAATCACTGAGAGATAAACTACTTATAATCCCATCACCACTTGATATGAATTGGTCATAGTCTTGAAGACTACTTTATATCCATCAAATTACAATGAAGATTTTCTCATCCATTGGCATCATCTAAGATAAGGAAGCCAAATATTTATTTAAAACTATATCGACTAATTCAACTACATGTGTATCTTGCTTCATGTTCAATATCCTATGCCCACTCTTATTTCTAAGTTTAAGAGTGACCTCCAAACACACTTGTTTCATGAGTTAAAATATACTTGCCTTAATACACTTGATGCAACATTTAATCAAGCTTAGCTTCCAAAGGAGAAGCTTTCTAATCAGCCTCATGCATTTTTATTTTCTCCGACTAGTGCACCTCGATCATCTCGATCATCCTATATAGCAACACCTTAGTCTACTTATTTAGCAGGCACATTTTGACCTTGGTAATATCAAACTCCTTCCTATCTAAATAAGTATTCTTCTCCTTCTCCTTCTTCTCTTTCAACTTTTTCTTTTCATGTATCTTGTAGTTATTTTAAGAACCCGATCATATCACATATGCATGTCCAGATAAGAAGAAAATAAAATAATTGTATACACAGATATTAAAAAAATATTTTGAGGAAGGAACCCCACAAAAATCCTATTGAAGCTTCAAGTGAGGATAGAATTTATCCTGAGTTACAAGGTAAACTAAATAATGTTTCCTTACTAAATCCTCAATCACTTACCAGAGGTCATGATCAATCATTTATCACATGTGCTCATCTTACACCTAATTTCTCTATGGATTCTATTATCAATAATGGCTTACAATAAAACTTGATTGTGTAGTTTATTGTTAATAGGTTGCAACTACCTCCTTGTCCATATCCTCATCCATACCCACATGGTGGAAAAGACCTTAACACTTCTTCTATGATCATACACATTTGCATTTTATCTTTTACATTTGGCCCTAAGTATGTTATAACTATCAATTATTATCTCTCCCATGGACTATTATGGTCTATTGTTATGTAAATCTTATCAATATGGTAAGAGGACCTAGTATGATGCATATAATAATACTTACACTCTCTAGAATTATTATCACTCTTTCCTCATTTGTAATCAACCATTGTCTCATATTCCTCCATCTCACTCACCCCACACTACATTAGTATTCAACCAACCACAACCTTACTATTTCTAAACCAAAACCCTCTTGTCCCCTATATATGTTGCTCCTTTGCAGGTAACTACTTATGGAGAACTTGTTCCTACTTTTGTGGTGGTACTACCTATTCCATTTACTTCTACCTCAATTCCTATTGTTACTCCTCCTCCTCCTCCTAATGTTCTAGATGTTCCAAATAAACCACCTACGATGGTTTTTGTTTTGGTTGTTCCAATACCAGATCCTATTATGGATTCTACACATTCTACTGCTCTTATTGTTGTTGTTGCTCTCATTGTTCTAGCCTCAACTGCTCTTGTTGGTACAACACTACTTGTTCCAATTGTGACTCCTATACCTCCTACCACTCCTATTATTGCTTCAACTATCACTCCTATTCTAGTAGTTCTTTTTGTTCCACATGTTACTTCCCCCTTTTGTTCACTTATTTCTATACATTGCATTTCAATTCTCATATGGTGGGAACAAATGATAAGGAATAATATATAATATGTAATTATAATAGTTAATAAAAGTAAATATGTAAATATAATATAAAAATCCACTTTTGATAAAAGGTGAATGACCACCATTTTCTTATTATGTACATAATATTTAACCATGCAAATACATTTTTGTGGCCACCTTTAATTTTTTCCACATAAATTGTATACATAACAAATCAAATACTTGTAATATGTTTTGTGGCCACCAATCCAATTTTTTACATGGCTATTTATAGCCATTTTTGTTAATACAAATCTCATACTGGTTTTGTATTTTCATTTGTTCGTATGTGTTTGGAATCCATATCATAGATGATGCTTTGCTTGAACCTTTTGATATTCTCAAGGACTGGTTCATTATTTCTAGAGTTGATTCAATGATCCTTCCTTGTCTTGAGTGCTTTAGTAAATAGTACACTCTCTATATTTTTTATCCTAAGTGCTTTAATTAATAGTGCACTCTCTCTATATTTATTGGCATGTGTGCTTTTGGGAATACCATACTACGTTTGCTAGTTTGAGTGCTTCGAGAAACAACACACTATATTTGTTGTACTGTGTTCTTTGGAAAACAACACACTATATCTATTAGCTAGATAATGCTTATTAGAGAATACCACACTATGTATTTTGGCTAGATATCACTCTTTTAATTTCCACTATTTTACAGTCCACTTGTTGGATAGTACTCTTTTGATGTCCACTATCTAAATAGTGCTCTTAACACTGGTTAAACTGATCCTTATAATTTTCCTTCAAATAGATTGGTCTATCTCACAAGGGGTGGTGCTTCAATGGAATACTTTGAATATGAATTCTTTCTCTTTATTTTTTTTTCTTTCTCAATTTTTTTTTAGATTTTTCAATCTTCTACTCATATTCTAGCCTGATTTCAATTCTTCTTCTTTTGTCTCAAGTCTAACATGAGTACTTATTTCTTTCTTTGTTCTATCTCAGGTCTAACTTGAGGAAAATAATCTTCTTTATTTATTTTATCTCAACTTAAACCTGACTACAATAAATTTCTTACTTTCTTTCTTCTTTCTTAGGTCAAACTTGAGTACAATAATTTTCTTATGTGATTCTCCTCTTTTCTAGAAAATCCAAATAATATGAGGGCGACTTTGAATGTTTCGTCATGTCCAATTTTTTTCATAGTTATCCCTTCTATTCATATTATCTGGCTGAGTTCTTGTCTTCATTTTTTTTATTGAACGAAGTGGATATACCCTAGCATGCAAATTAGGATGACTTTTATTTGTCCCCTCAATATCTACTTAACTAGTCTTCAAATGCAGTCCTTTTCTTCACTTTCTTTAAAGTGGAAATACTTTGATTGAGGACCTAATCAATCTACAAATTCAAAATTTGCACCAAACAAATTGAAAAATTCCTTTTATGGTAGTAATAGAGACTAATTTAAGTAGTTGTGAATATGACAATAGCTTTGATACCACTGTTGGATTTTAAGCCACACTATCATAGGTCGCACAACCAAACACGCACAATAAGATAAAAGAAACCACAACACAAACCACATAGAAAAACACAAGAACCACATAACAAAACACAAACAAGACAAAAACAATAGAACACTACAAAGACATAACCCAAAAAAAAAAAACAAGAAAAATAAACAAAACCAAAACCTAAAAAATTAAAAAATAAAATAAAAATAATAATAAAA